>PVJI01006012.1:0-90700 GCA_004026765.1 Micronycteris hirsuta | reverse complement strand
CCCGCATCTCATGGGATTCAAATTTTGTTACCCTAGTAAAATCCTAAAATAATTTCGCTTCCAGTTCTAGTACAGGGACCAGTTCAATAATAGAAACTGTACTGCAAAACACTGAGGAGGCAGAGATCGACTGTTTTTTTCAATTAGGTTTGTATTATTCCCAAAGGAGCTGCGATCCTAATATGTTTTCCTTAAATATGTGGGGTGATCAATTGAATCAAGCCATATTATATCCCTCAACCTTAAAAATACACAGCTAAACACACATAGGGATTACTGTGGATACTGGTAGGTTTTTATTTTCTTTTTAATAACTGAAACCTGGCTTCCCTGAAAAATACCTCCTTTGTCTTGTCCACCTTTAGAAAGTAATCCTTAAGGCTAAAATACAAACTCCCACGAAAGAAAAACGAATATTAAATTGTTGACAAGAAAAAAAATGTATCCACAGGGCTAGGTTTATGGAAGCATTAATTTATCATAGGGAAAAATGACAAATAACTTAAAATTTCTATATGAATCACAATGCCTTTAACTTTATTTTTTAATAGTCCACATTTGTTATTGTTTATTAAAAGCATTACCTTGGCTAAAAGCATTTGGAATTCCATCCAAATCTATGTACTAACAGGCTCAGATCCTTAGAATCAGCTCAAATCCTTGGTCCACTGCCTCTCCTACCTTATTTCCTACCACTTTCTACTATTCCCGCCCTTCCAGCCACATCAGCATTCTCAGTGTTCCTTGAGTATGTCAACAAAGCTTCTCCCTCAGGTTAGTTGCATTTTCTCGTTTCTCTGCCTTAAACCGTATTTCCCCTGATACCCATCGGCTAGTCCCCTCACTTTACTGATGCTCCTACTCAAATGTCAGAGCTGCATCACATGTATCAGAAAAGCAGGGACTGCGTGTATAAATGAGCATCATTCCATGTTTCCTCCTCATCCTGCTTTATTCTTCTTCTTCTCACTTCCACTTCACATAGTGTGTTTAGTTGTGTATTTTTTTATCTTCCCACTCAAATACAAGCTTCACAAACAAGCCTGTTCTCTGTTGGGCACCAGCGCTAAACACATAATTATTGGTCAACACGTATTCGTTGAGCAGAAGTCTGCTTGGTCTCGTGTTAGCACGCTACTGAATTTGCAGTTGAGTGTTTACTCTTGTTTTTTTGAAAAATCTCCTTCTGTTCTCTGCATGGGACAACTGCACTCTGCGGGTCATTTTTCATCTTTTTGCTGTTCCACATTGGGCACTCATTCTGTTCCTTACCACGTTGTGTTTGAAGTTAGTGCTCCCTTCTTACACTCCTTGACACTGGGCGGGCTTGTTGGTCTTCCCCATAAATCACTTTGAATGTTAGCAACTAGAATGTTGTGTATTTTAAAAATGGGTTTTATGAATCATAAATAGAAATTGGTAAAAAGCCATTCAAAAAGAAGAAAGGAAGGAAAAATCTGTAATATTATTTGATCATTTAGCCCAGAAGTGAGAGAAAAACACTTAAATTTGTGTATGTGTTATCCTCATTCCTGTATTAGCTAAAAAGAACCAGAATAGTACTAATACCTTTCCAGTATCCTTCCTAGAGATGACCCTCTTCGGTGCCTTATCCAAGAACTTAAAAAAATCTGAAAGCTGAACCAGAACTAGTATGCAATTAGTCTTGAATAGGACTTCATATATAAGCCTGTATGTTAATTAAAAATGTGAAACTCAAAGCAAAATTACAAAATACAAATTAATTCTATACACTCAAATTAATTCCATTCAGTTTCCTAATCTAAAGCCAACATAAGGGCCATAATTGTATATTAATGGGATGGATGGACAGATTTAAGCAGCAACAAAAACAAAGAATGTTGGATTTATAAGCAGACAAGCCTGTTTGAGGTACACAGCTCACACCTTGCTAGTGGTGCGACCTTGGCCAAGATAACCAGAAACTCTGAGCCTCAGCCCTTAGGCACATGGGGTTGCAAAACAGAAACACAGAACAGCTTCAGAAGATTCGGGTTCTGTTATTGCGACATTGTGATTTGTAGTAACTATGTATTGGGTGCACTGCTCCTGGCACAGAGCTCCTGAAACCCTCGGAATTTTCTGAGTGATGACAGCAATCAATCTGTCTCTCACTATGTTAATGAGGAGTTTTGGACCTCACCGGGGGATGGGGCCTGGTTGTCAGAACAACCAACTTTCTGTCCCACCCTTCTGACCTCCAGGGAGGGGGAGGAGCCAGAGACTGAATCACTTACCAGTGGCTCCAAGTTAATCGAACATGCCTCCATAATGAAACCTCCACAAAAACCAGTAGGACAGGGTTTGAGAAGACAGGTTGGTGAACATGTGGAGGTGGGGGAGCGCATTGGGCTCGGAGAAGGCATGGAGGCCCCTCCCCCATACCCTTGCTCTGCAGGTCTCTTCCATCTCGCTGTTCCTGAGTTACATCTTTTTTTAATAAACTGGTAGTCTACCAGGTAAAATGTTTCTCTTTGCTCTCTGATGTGCTGTAGCAAATTAATTAAACCCAAGAAAGGTCATGGGAACGTCTGGTCTATAGCCAGTCAGTCAAGTACAGGTAACAGTTGGCATCCTAAGTTGGAGGGGCGTCTTCAGAACCACCAATCTGTAGCTAGAGGGTCAGAAGCCAACAACCTAAGTGTGTTCCTGGCCTCCAAAGTGGGGCAGGGGTGTTTTGTGGACCCGACCCCTTAAATTGTAGGGTATGATGCTCTCTCCTGGCTGTTGGTGTCAAAATTGAGTTAAACTGTAGGACACCCAGCCAGTATCTGGAGGATTGCTTGGTGCTGTGTTGGGGTAGGTGGATGGGGAGCGCCCCCCACACACACGCATACTGAAATTGGGTCCCAGAACTATTACCAATTATAAATTGTCACACGGTGCATCTTCTTATACCACCAAAGGAATTACTGACTTGTTTTCACTTAAGTCATATAAAGCTACACAGAGTAGATAAAGCCGTGAACTATAAGACCGGTACAACTGCAAAACTTCTCTTGCTCCACTTCAAACTTACTTTCAACCCCTGTTTCAAAGTCTCAGTGAATTAGCTGAAGTTGCAGGGTGATAACAAGGCAACCTCACTCACATCTGAGATTTCCAACTGGAAACTAGCCTTCAGAGTTTCCTCCATAACTTGCAATCCACAAATCATTTAAGTTATCCAGGTACTATGAACTTTAAAAGGTCTCCAGAGAAAAACTATTCTAATGGCCTTATTTTATTGTTAGTACAGCTGTAAGGAATTACTGCCAGTCCCCTACTGAAAAATGCATGAGACAAGATAATAAAAAGAGGGGATTGTACAATAAATCACTTTGACCAGGTTTGGAAGTAATAAACATAGATCAACGAAAAGGCTAGCACATTGACTAATGGCACCAGCTCCGTTATTTCTGGGGGGGAACAAGCAGTTCATCCCTTTGCAAAACACGTGCCATTGCAGAAGACAAACCCATTCTGGCCTATATGACTGTTTTTGTTGTTGCCATAGTTTAAAAAAAAATCAACAAAAGTTTGAGACTGTTGGTAATAGGAAGAGCCCAAGTTTGAAGTATATTTAAATACACATCTTGTGCAGTGATGCTATAAAAACTTTTCCCATTTTTAATGATATTTGCAATGCTTCAATCACTCAAATAATAGCATCTGAAAAATTAATAGGTATTGTGCAAAATTTGATGTTGAAAGCCTTGGATGTAAATTTGATTGGGAAGGAATTTCACATGGGCATGAAGACTGAAAATGGAGTTGCGGAAATACATTTCACAGCTTTGCAAATCCTCACCAGTTTTCGCTCCTCATTTCCGTGAAAAAAGAAAGTTGTTTAACCAAATAAAAAGTTCCTAAGTCTGTACTGTGGGGAGCTGCCTTATTGGACTCTGCAGGCCCTTTCGTCCCCGGTGATGTCAGTCCCGACACTGATTTAGAAGTTTTATGACTGAATCAAATGACAGCGTTGGAGTTATTCATAATTTGTGGCACCTGGAAGGATGAAATTGATCCTTAAGAAATAGCTTTAGTGAAGTGTAATTGTTATACAATACACTACACATATTTAAAATGTACAGCTTCATAAGTTCTGACAGACTTATATACTCATGAAAACTTCACCACAATCAGATAATGAATTTTTTTTTTTTTAGATTTTATTTATTTATTTTCAGAGAGAGGAGAAGGGAGAGAGAAACAGCAATGTATGGCTGCCTCTCACATGGCCCTCACTGGGGACCTGGCCCGCAACCCAGGCATGTGCCCTGACTGGGAATCGAACCGGGACCCTCTGGTTCCCAGCCCGCGCTCAATTCACTGAGCTACACCAGCCGGGCCAGATAATGAATATTTTTGTCTCCCGCGGAAGTTGTCTCCTGCTCCCTCCCTGGTGGTCCTGAGATCCAGGCAATAACTAATCTGTTTTCTTTCACTCTCCATGGGTCTGCATTTCCAAATGCAGTCATAGCGTCATGCAGTAGATACGCGGTTTGCCTGCCTTCTTTCATTCAGAGTAATTTAGATTCATTTATGTTACATGTATTAATAGTGTACCCCCTCTTGTTGCTAAGTAGAAATCATTATATGGATAGTCCACACCTTGTCAGCTATGAATGGATATTTCAGTATTTCTTCTTTGGGGCTATTACAAATAAAGCTGCTATAAATATTATTGTTCAAGTATCTATAGGCACATAAGCTTTTATTTCTGTTGGGTAAATACCTAGATAAACACCTAGGGACAAAATGGCTACATCGCTTGTTACAGGAGGCTTCACTTTTGAAGAACTGTGAGCCGTTTTCCAAAGTGATTGTACCATTCGACAATCCCAGTAGCAGTGTGTAAATTCCAGCCCCTCCGCATCCTTGCTGACACTTGGCATGGTCAGTCTTTTTTAGTTTTAGCCATTCTATACGTTGTATGGTAGCTTTCCCCGCTGGGCTTTTAATTTGCGTTCCCCTCGTGACTACTCATATTGAGCAACTTTCCATGTTTTGTTGATTCAAATCTTCTGCCCTCTTATAAAAATTGGGTTGTTTTTTATTGAGTTTTTAAGAGTTATTTATATATTCTGGATGCAAATCTTTTATCAGACATATGCTTTACAAATATTTTCTCCCCAGGGATTCTCTTCATAGAATCTTTTAAAGAACAATTTTTTTTTATAATTTTGATGAAGTTCAACTTAAAATTTAAAACTGTGTGTTTGATGTTACATGTAACAAATCTTTGCCTAACTCAAGATTACAAAAATTTTCTCCCATGATTTCTGGAGTTTTATAACTTTAGGGTTTTATGTATAATCTTATGGTTCATTTTAAGACAAATTCTGCACATGGTGTGAGGTATGGATCGAAGTTGGCATTTTTGCATATGAATACCTTATTCAAGCACAATTTCTTGAAAAAAAAAACTATTCTTCACTGAATTGTCTTTGTGTCATTGCCAAAAATTAGTTCTATTTGTGTGGGCTTATTTATGTGTGTCTTTATTCCATTGATCTATTTATCTTTGTGCCAAAAAGCATATTGTCTTGATTACTGTAGCTTTCAAAAAGCATTCAACTCTAAAAGAATGGGTCATTTATGAAGTCCCATTTCCATTCCATTGATACATATATCTGGACTTATGCCAGCAACGGCTCCCCCCCCACCCCCATCCAGTCTTGATTACTGTGGCTTTGTAGTAAGTTTTGAAATTGTGGAATATGAGTCTTCCAACTTTTTTCTTCTTTTTCAAGATTGTTTGGCTATTCTGGGCCTCTTGAATTTCCATACAAATTTCAGAATCAGTTTGTCAATTTTTGCAAAAAAAATCAGCTGAGATTTTCATAGGGATTGCACTGAACCTGTAGATTAATTTGAGGAATATTGTCATTGTAACAATATTTTGTTTTGCAGTCTATGAGGATGGGATGTCTTTCCATTCGTTTAATTTTTCTTTCAATGATATTTCATAGTTTTCAGTATACAAGTCTACACATCTTTAGTTAAACTTATCTCTAAATATTCTTTTTTGATTATAAATGAAATTATTTTATAATTTTATTTTCCGAGTGTTTATTGCTAGTGTGTAGATATACAATTGGTCATTGCATACTGATCTTGTATTCTGTAAACTTGCTGAACTGGTTTTTTGTGTTTATTCTGTAGGACTTCATGTAATATAAGACCCTCTAAAATGAAGATCATTTTACTTCTTTCTTTCCAAGCTGAATGTCCTGTACTTTGTTATCTTTCCTAACTATGCTGGCTACCAGCTCCACTGCAGTGTTAAGTAGAAAAGGCAAAAGTGGACATCCTTGTGGCCCGATCTCAGGGAGAAGGGTTTCCGTCCTTCACCTTTAAGTGGGATACTGTCTGTGGGGTTTTTTTCACAGATGCCCTTTATCAGGTTAAGGTAGTTTACTCTTATTCCCAGTTTGTTGAGTGTTTTCATTATAAAGGGGGTTGTGTTTTTTCAAGTGCTTATTCTGGATCAAATGAGTTGATCATGTGGTTTTTGTCCCTTATTCTATTAATAGGTTGGATTATGTTGATTGATTTTCATGTGAACCAATCTTGCATTTAGGGGATAAATTTCTCTTGATGGTGTTATTTAATCTCCTTTTGTGTTCATGAGATTCTCTTTTCTCTTATTTGTTGAGGGTTTTTCAGTCTCTATTCCTAAGGGATATAGCTCTCTTTTCTTGTGATGTCGTTGTCTGCTTTGGGTATCATCATGGTATTGCCCTCTGGAATGAAATGGGAGGTAGTCTTTCCTCTTATATTTTTGGGGAAGAGTTTTTGAAGTACTGGTGTTAACACATCTTTCAATATTTGACAGAACTTAGCATTGATGCCATCTGGTCATAGATTTGTGGGTTTTCTGGAAAAACTTTTACTGCTAATTCAAATGCTTTTCTTATTATAGGTCTAGTCAAATTTTCTTATTTTTAGTATATTTTAGTAGTTTGCATCTTTCTCTAAGAGTTTGTCCATTTTCTCTAAGCTATCTAATTTGTTGATATATAATCATTTTTAGTATTCCCTTATCATCTTTTTTATTTCAGCTTCATTTTGAACGATGATTTTGTTGGGTGTAAATTTCTCAGCCGACACTTTTTAAGATGTCTTTTCAGTTGTGTGATTCCATTGTTTCTGGTGAGCAATTTGTCCCTCTGTCCGTAAGATTTTCCTCTATCACTGGGTTTCGGGTTTGAGCAATTTGATTACCATGCGTCAGGGTAGTTTTCTTCATGTTTCTCGTGACTGGGATTTTTCCGTTTCTTGGCTCTATTGTTTATAGTTTCCATCAAATTTGGAAAGTCCTCGGCCATTGTCTCTTGATACAATTTTTCTGCGCCTGATCCTCCTGGCCTTCGCACACTCTAACTGCTGGTACACTAAGCCACTTGAAGAGGTCCCACTGCTCACTGATATTCTTTGTTGCTTTTCTATTCTTTATTCTTACTGTGTTTCACGGAATGTCTACTAGTTGTGAGTACATGAAACAGAATTTATTCTTGTAGTATTACCTATTAATTATGGTATCATTTTCCATACAAACAACTGTAAGCCTACTTTTGCCCCACCCATATCTTTCCAAGATCTACAATAAGAACTCTGGAAAACAAAAAAAAGATACATGGTCCTATTTTTTTTAAAAAGGAACCCATTGCAATGATTTTGTAATATGTCCACCTTTGTAATATGACAAAATAGGCAGTTTGTCAACACTGAACTACATTTTTCAGCGTTCACTCTCTCAAACGTCTCCACAGAAGACCCATGGCCAGTTTGGAGAGTGGAGAAGAAGCAGCGTTCATTGCTTAGCTCAGGCACGTATTTGCTGTTCTGCTGACTCACGTTGTTTTCCTGCTGCAGCCGGCCCTGCGTCTGCTCTGCCTTCCCCTGGATCATTTTTTAGCTCCTCTGCCTTCTGAGCAGGGTGCATGTGTGTGTTTGGTTTTGTGACAACACACCCTAGCTTCTACAGGACATCATTGTCACCAATATCAGAGTCAAAAATTGAAGGGTATCAGTCCATCTTGTGGAGACCCCGCTGGAGATCATGGTGACAGCTCGCTCTTCTTGTCCCCCACTTTTTGCATTTATCATCCCTTCCTGTCAAACGCAGAGACAACAGCCTTGCTGCTTAATTGGCCTCCACAATAGCTCAAGGCCAATTCCCTGTTTAAAATCCCTTTATCTATTTATATTTGTATTCTGTTAAGCTCTCCTAGCAGCTATTTGAATTTAGGATGCAAGAAACTGAGTGCCCTTTACCCTCAGCTTTGAGCCTTACTATAATTTCAGAATAACAGGGAGAATGCCTCTCAGGATTCTGTTAAATTTTATCCTGAAGACAACATGGAAGGATTTTAGGATGGGTCATAACATAGGATTTGCCCTTTAGAAAAATAACCTTGACTCCTATATTAAAAGCCATAATGGGCCCTAAAGGCCAAATGTCAGGTTAAGATCCTCTTGGAGCAATGCAGGGGGACATAATGATAGAGCATGAAAAAAGGCAAAGAAAATGAACAGGCCGTGGTAAGAGATTTAGGAAGTAGATGCAACAGAATTGGGTGAACTTTGATATATTTAGTTCATCAAGTGTTTGTATTTCCACCCAGCAAGCAAGAAGTAAAAACACAAGAGGAAGTCACCCATGGGGGCCTCAGGGCTCCGAGACTCCTAAGTCAGAAACTATGCACATATTGAGGACAAAGATGTCTTAGCAGTAGGCCTCAACTCTCGTGCATCACCCTACTTCTCAAACAGATTATAACACTTCTTAGAAATTTTGGCTCATGGTCCTCCAGCATCCATAGGAGCTTGTTAGAAATGCAGAAGGTCAGGCCCCACCTGGAACTTCCTAAAGAAAACTCTGCATCTTTATAAGATCCCTCCATGCGTATAAAAGTTGGAAAAGCTGCAAAGATTCTAGCAGGCTGCCATTTAGGACAACAGGAACAGACCCTGAGGGTGTGATGCTAAGTGAGATCAGACAAAGACAAATACCGTAGGATCTCACTTATAGGTGGAATCTTCCAAACAAAACACTAAAATAAACACACACACACACACACACACACACACACACACAGAACTGAGCTTATAAATACAGACAACAGACTGGTGGTTACCTGAGGCAGGGAGTGAGGAGTGGGGGCGGAGGATAGCAAAATGGGTGAAGGACGTCAAAATTTCCAGTTTTAAAATAAATGTCATAGAGACGTAGGGTACAACATGGTGACTATAGTTACTAATACTGTATTGCATATTTGAAAGTTGCTAAGAATAAATCATGAAAGTTCTCACCACAAGAAAAAAATAAATTTATAACTCTGAATGTTAACTAGAATTACTGCAGTGATTATTTTGTAATATATTCAAATATTGAATCATTGCATTGTACACCTGAAACTACTGTAATGTTATATCTCAATTACATTCCAATTTAAAAAATAATAAAATGATTAAAAAGATGATTGAAGATTCTAGGAAGCTGGACAAATCTAAATCATGTTTTGCTCTTTCAACCCTTTAAAATAAAACATTCCAGGCCCAAGAGGAAATGGCTGGTATAGAAAATTCTAGAATTTGTCCTCCTCACTCTCAGGGTGTCAGGGAAAAGCTGCCAAGTTGTCTTCACACTTCCTACCTCGCGAGTAGCATTTTAGCCTCTTCCAAGGAGCAGATGGGACTCCTGACATCTTATCACTGCTTGTAGTTTCCAAATGCCACAGCAGCCATGGCCATCGGTGGGATTTTCCGAAGCATTTGGCATGTGGCAGACTTAGTGTAACTCAGGCAAAACTAATAATAAAGGCCCTCCCTTTGGGATGCCTCACAAGCAGCTATAAAATATTACCTAGTTATAACTAGATGAAAGAAGTTTCTTCCGAGGGAGGCATTGTCCCCCTTTTCGAATATTCTCCTACTAATAATGAGCAGAGAAAAGATGAGGCTATTCGTGTCTCTGAATTCTTTTCATGAGACATGGATGGGAAGTGGGTTTGGCGGTGAAGGCACTGTGCTCCAGACCAGCCCCGGGTCTTCCTTATCAATAAGTAGCAATAGTCCATTTCAGCAGCCCTCAGGTTAGGTCCTCGCACTTCACCTTGCAGGAAGCTGTGCCCAGCACTGTGCTCAGTCCCTAGCTGTTCATTGAGATCGAAAGAAAAGAGAAGCTATGATATACCTGCTTAATGTTCACTCTTACCCAGCTAAACAAACTCTCCACAATATTCTGCAAAGCTTTGCTGGATCAGCCTCCATTTCTAAACTCACCTCAGGCAATTCCGTTCTCTTTATTCCAGCCACATGATTTTCTCCTGTTTCCTTAATGCGCCAAGGTGATTCCATCCCTACGGAGTTCACACACGTGTTTCCGCTGCCTGCATCCTCCCCACCCCTTCCTTGACCATGTCATTCCAAACATAAGCCTTTCAAGACCCCTTTGTACCTGCCTCCCACTTAACGTAGGTCCTCTAAGATATTTTGCTCATGCTATACTTTTCTATCATAGCGTTGATCACATCTGTAATTATTTATCCCATTATTTCTCAGTCCCTTTGTTAAATAATAAGCTCCATGAGACCAATTCTGATTTATCTACCCAGGCCTGCTACGTAATCATTGTTCAAAGGCATGATGGTAGTTGTACAAATACATGCATGCTAGCCTACCCCCAAAAGTGAGCACTTGGCCACAGCCCCCTTTTATGATCTGTGTATTTGTTATACATACAACCCTGTGTTCTTTTGTAACTGTGCTCATCCCCAATGATGACTAGAATCAGCTCCTGTAAGAGAAACATGTTTGTTCTTTTCAGTATATTCTACTTGGAATAGTTCCCCAAGTACGGGGTAGTTGGTAGGTCTCAATAAATGTGAGTTTAAATGATGAATGATGAGCCCTCTACAACGTAGCTAGTTTGTACCCTGCAGGGGAGCGTTTAACTATGTTAAATCTTCGTTACTTAGTAAAGGATGCCAAGTGCTTGCAAAATTTAATTGGAGATGAATGATTTCTTTTTCTTCTCTAGACTCTTTTTGTTGCCCAGAGTTGGAAAGTTAAGTCATGTTTCTTTTTGTCTATGAGATTTAGGAAGGAAAATGGCAGAAAACAATGCTTGTAAGTCATTAGAAGCTTGAGTTAAATTATTCTAGAAGTTGCTTCTTATACCATGAGTGCTGTTTGTTCCTGAGTGAATAAAGAAGGGGAGCATGATTTGGGGGGAGAGGGAACTTTGGAGGAATTTGACTTTCACATTTTAATTAAATTATCTCTATAACATCAGGTAAAGTTATCCTAAATGGACAGAGAGATGCTGGTGTGTGCCTTCTGACTCTGAAAAACTACCATGTCTGTTGTCCTTTTCATGAACTCATCCAACATTTAAGTGTCTATTTTTTTTTAAGTGCCTTTGTGTATCAGGCACTGTTCTAGGCTCCAAAGGCTTAGAGACCAAGAAAACCAAAGTCCCTGCCTACACAGCTATCATTGGAGGGAACAGATAGGCAATAAAACACACAAACAAGAAGATCATTCCACATATTAAAACGTGACTCAAAGGAGGTCAAACAGGGGCTGATTTGTAGAAAGGGCTCCAGCTTGGGTGGCTCCAGCTTGGGTGGTCAGAAAGGCTTTACAAGCGAGGGAGGGACATGTGAGTGAAGACCTGAATGAATGGAAGGAGCCATAGTACTCTTCTTACCTCTTCTCCCACCTGCCCTCCTTCTCTTCAATGTACCTCGTCCCAAATTCCTGTGAAAGAGGCCATGCTCCCACTTGTATCAAGTTTCCACTTCTGACCGAGAAGTGATGGGGTCACATCATATAACGTGGCCGTCGGGAAGCTGCGTTGATGAAGGGTCAGTTAAAGGGATCGTTGTGGCCGGGCAGACCACCTCAGCGTTGTCTGCAAGACCGCTGCCTGTGTCCTCCTACCCACACTCAGGATCCTATCGTTGACAAGGGACAGAGAGAGAGAGATGAGGAGCAGGCAGCAGGGGCGTGAGAGAGATGGGTGCCTGCCTAGAAGTGAGGGAGGAGGAGAGTTCAGGCCACCACAGGACTCAGACCTCAAGCTCCTGATCTCAAACTCACCGTGGTGAGTTCAGTATCCCAGCCACACAGTGAAACAGTGCAGATTTTAAAAAAAAGTTATCTCCCCTGATTTTAACTCCATCTTCCTCATGCTGTACCACTGTGCAGATGGCACAATTTAACTGTTGCTCTGTTGTTGAAGTATCGGCCTAATATACTTTCTTTTATTATTTAGACATTTAAATGTATGCCTGTCTATATACGTGCCCAAAAAGAGAGGTAGTTAAATGCTGTTAAATCACTTTACCATTGCATCCTCGCTCCTTGTGTTTTCCACTTAATGCCAAGCCCTGCAGAGTAATGATGGGGTTTTATGATCTGTAATTTGAAAATGGGCCTGTGTTGTCCTTCCTTATATTATCTCTCCTAAATGGGAAATACCCCCAACTCCTCACTTTTTCACTTCAGTGGAAGTTTTGACATCCCCAAAGAGGAATCAACGAGAATTCTTTAATGCTGACAGAAGAGGAATAATGTCTATAAAGTTTCTAGCACTTTCCTTCTAAGCATCTGAAAATTGGTGTGCCCATTATAATCTGAACCAATTAACGAATCAGGAGGATTCCTGAACTTTATTTGCTTCTTCACATTCACTTATTTAAATCAACTTAAACATGTGAGCCTATGGTGACAACCTCTATGTAAGAATTGGGTTCACCCCACAGTGCGCTGAGTGCTGGAAATGGCCTAGAGGAATTCTTAGTGTGCCGAAGGGGTATTTTCAGCCCTCTTGGCTTTGAAATGATCTGTAATGATCAGAAAATCAGCACAGTTTTAAGAGTGAGAAAGGCCTGTCCCATTTAGTGAGCGTGCTGCTAGGCAAGCATTGTGCTTAAGCCCTTTTTATACACATTTTCACATTTGAATCTTACAGCAACTCACAGGTGACTCATCTGTCCCCGCTCCAAAGATGGACCCTTTGAGAAGGAAACCAGTGTGCATTGTTTATCGCCCTACAAATGTGCCTTTGATACGGCCTCACTGAGGAACGCAGCCCCCAGGCTGAAAGCTGCGACAGACTACCGAGGGACAGCAGGGCGAGGTGACATTCCTCCTGACTGTGAAATCGGCGTCTGGGACTCTACCCCATGCAACATGCCACCTCCATGGTCAAGGCTGAGAAAACATAACGGTGCCTTCAAAGAAAGAGGTTGACTGTCATCTCCAGTTACGCCACAAATTGGTGAGCCTAGCCAGTATTTTCTTTTTCTAGAAATCAGTTCTCAGAGAGCTTTTCCACAGACAAATGAAAATTACTGCTTTTCCAATGTTTAAAATATTACCTTGGGGGGAAAAAAGGACCTTTAAGCCAGTTAAAATACCATTTCTTAGTTTTATTGCCATTTTTCACATTACCTCTGAAGCCACAGTCACTAATGAGATGAAGGGTCAGAAACAAAGTCTCTTTACTATTATAACTCATCTTGACAAGCGTGTGTTACTTCTAATCATACTCTCATGTCTGGGTCCCACTTCCAAAGATTCTGATTTCATTAGTCTGGGGTGTAGTGTGAGGACTGGAATTTGTTAAAAGTTTCCCCAAAACTCGTAGGCCTTTTAGATTGAGAACCAGCCCCTTGTTTATAAAATGAGGCCCTTTTAAATATTTTTTTTTCAAATAGCACTTAAGGAGATTCCTTTATGTGAAAGAAAAAGATCAAGGAGTAAGATTTAACCAGAAGCAGCACTTTATAAAGCCGCTGAGAGTATGGATGCTCTAACCCTCACGTCGAAAGTGGGGGTGACACAGCAGTTGGGGGGAAGGAGGACACACCTCAGCCCCAGACCTGCTTGCTGCTCACCCCCTGCCCCCGCCTGCAGCCTGAGGCACATTCAGGGCATCCTCCTCATTTCCTTGCACTCACAGGAACCTGTAATGTTTGTGGAGGTGAATGGAGAGGCTACTGGCAGGACCTCATTGAAAGCTAATGGTTTGGGACTTTCAGCCACCCCTCCAGGTCCACTCCAGGGCTTAGGGGTGATTTGGGAAAGTCTGAGGCCAGTCTGGGGTACCCTAGTTGGAAATCGGCTCTGCCTTAAGACATAGACATCCAACCAAGGACTCCTAAGGGCACGGTGGCCCCCTTTTCCTCTTTGGGGCCCGGCACTGTATAGCTCAGCAATGAACAGGCGTGTGTTGACTTATTCATTCACACAGTAAATACATGTTCATGATTGACAGTGGATGGTGCTGTTGTAAGTGCTGGAGATACATCAATGAACAAACCAAACTTGATCTTGCTCTCAAGGAACTTTCAATATCATGGGGAGGCAAGACAACAAATAATAAATACAGACAAAATGCCATAAGTTATGATAAATGTTAAGGAGGCAGTGTGAGAGAATAACCCCGAGAGGCCCCCTTCTGTCAGGGGGCTCAGAGCAGTCGCTCTGTGAAGGGGACATTGATGACAAGGTTAGAAGGTTGGGAAGAACCAGCCCTAACAAGGAGGATGTGCAGCTGGTGCTGGGGCAACATAAATTTGCAGGGAGAAGGAATGGCATTCGCAGAGACCCTGAGATGGGAAGGACCTCACTGAGTTTAAAAGAGCTCAAGTCAGCCAGCATGCCTGCAGCTTGACGAGTAAGCAGGTGAGTGGCTTGAGACTAGGGGGAGAGGACCCCAGGAACCATGTTATGCTGGGCTTTCAAGGTCACAGTGAGAATGTGCAACTCTGAACTAAAAGCATGGGAGGTCATTGGAGGAAAGAGACATGATGTCATGTAACTTTAAAGGTGGTCACTTTGCAGGATGACAAATTGTAGGGGACAAAGTGTGAAAACAGGGAGTCCACCTCACTGGCTATTGAAGGAGCCAAAGTGGAGAAAGGTGGCTGGTCCAGGGTTTTGACCTGGAGGGCTTGACGGGACGAACTTGAAATTTCCTTAAAAAGTAGAATGTAAATGACTTCCCCGCAGGGAAGTAACATCCGGTCCCATCACCGCGTCACTGAGTGCCGTGGACAGAGAAGCTGATGGGTCTGGATTCACTTTCCTAATCTGTCTGGAAAGTCGGTACACAGTCTACCCTGATCACGCAGGATTTTTGTGAGAAAAAGAAAGAATCATCCCTAATTTGATATTTATGAACATCTCAAATGCATCAGAAAGATTGAGGTGCCAGCTATAGCATTGTCCTGGCAGTGGAAGTCATGGACATCGATTTCAGAAAGTTGTCGAGTGTAAATAGGCAGATAATATTATACTGAGTTTCAATATCTAAACTATTTACTTCTCAATAAGGATTGATGTCTTGGGTCTGGCTGTGTGATTTATTAGCTTTGTAACCTTGAAAATGCCAATAATATCAGGTCACAAACTACGTGCCAAACTTTATGCTTCATAAGCATTTTGCACACCTCACCTCATTTATTCTTCACGACTATCGACTTGTCGTCCTCATTTAATAGATAAGGAAGCTGGCGCTCAATGAAATTGGGTTGCTTGTCCTCCCAGAATAACGAGCAGGGGTCTCCGGCAGAGCCAGAGCTCAAACCAGGATCTCAGGACGAAGCTTCAGGGTTTCCATGTCCACAGTTGGACACAGGCATAATCCTGCTAGCTTTCCATGTTGGTTGGGAAGATCAAATCAGATAGTACACGCAAAATATGTTTGTAAACTGTAGTACATTTCAGTAAACATATACGGTCCAGGACAGGTTGTAAGCATTGTTTTTGGTTTTTAGTTTGTTCCAAATGACAGCCATGGGCTGAATGTTTGGAAGTCTAATTATCCAGTGTTCTGACAAGGCCTGAAGCTGGGCTTTTTCTTTAACATCTTTGTGTACTTTCGTGTTTGTCATTTATTTTTTAATCTGTGTTTCCTCTCCTCGGTCCTGTCTGGGGTGACCTGCGTAGGATGGCACGTGTTGGTCTGCCTCTGAGTCTGCTAGTTCAGAGCTGTCACTGAGGAGCCAACAAGGGTGTCTTAAGATGGTTCAGTTTCAGATCAATGCCTGCGCCAGCAGCCACGAATTGTCACTTTAAAATGTTTTCATAGACACACAGTCCCCAGTTAAGGTCACATCCTATAGGAATTTGGGAGTGGGGTTTCTTTGTCTCATTTTGGACTGTGCTCAAAACAGAAAACAATTTTAAAAAGCAGGGAATCATCCAGATAAACCAGGACCAAAGAATTGCCTACCGTTGTTGAAAATATGCAAGGGAGAATAGATTGATTTAAATCAAGCAGATAATGAATCAAAGAGTTAACAGAGGATGCTTCTTTTCAAATTTGTACCAGCAAGTGACGCTCCTGAGCATTGCAGATACATTATTGATTGATTGAAAAAGTCTGGAGAAAGGCACAAATAGTCTAATTAATGTCGAGTCTAACAAGAACGTGAAAACTCAGCAGCACATGTAGAGGTGGCATATTCTACCCTCTCTGCCCTCCCTGGGCTCGGGGCCCCTCAGTGGACGGTCAGATGCTGGTGGCCCTCCGTGGAGAGCAAGGTCATCTTGGACTTGGGGGAAAAACAACAATCTGTGGTGAGTTATAGCACCATTTAGGAGAACTTAAATTAGCTGTCTGGTACTTCCATTTAAGTGAGCATCGGCTCATTCTAGGCATTTCCCCTTCTTAAGTTGAGATCAGCTAAGCAAGGCCAAATCTTCACCCAGGGGCAAACAGTGTCTGGACTTTTCTCTACTCCAAAAACCTAATCACAGTTATGCATAAACTGCTCAGGAACTTTGAAAAGCCTTCTAATACCAGAAATTTTCACTGAAAATAAAAATCTCATGTGAATAAAACCATTTATATGCAGAACTGTCTAATGGGAATGGTATGCTTGCTCTCAGTTACGTGGGCCTTGAAGATCAACACAGTGGAGCTTAAGGTGCACACAGTGATGCCCAAGACCTCGGTGCCTTTGCCAAGGGCCAGCTCAGTTTTAATCACTAGATCTGCCAATCAGTGACGTCACTAGCAAAGGTTAGTGTCTATGGGTGGTCTCTGCCCTGTGTGCTGTGTGAAGCAAAAGAGGACCCGGACCCTGTCAACAAGGTTCATAAGATCCAGGTGAAGAGAGAAGATGTGCACAAATGAAATTTAGCGTCGTATGCAATTAACAAATGACACAATCAATTGTACTCAATTGGAGCTACCCAATTAATATTTACTGTTATTTATTCAGCAACTTCACAATTACCTTGGACAAATAAGCACTGAGCTCGTAAGGGAGCGCTAACTTCTCACCAAGATTGTGAAGCATGATCCTTTCTGAGTTGGTCATTGAGGATGGAAGGATTGGGTGGTGGGGATGAAGAAAAAACAAAGAGAATTCTCCAGCCCAAGCCCACAGTGGAGGAACTTAGACTGGAAGAAAAGGGAGAGGAACTAGGAATTGTTAAACCTGTTTTCTTGTGTTTTAATATTTGAGTTTTCAAAAGCATTTAACTCCATATCAGTGTCCCAGTTTTCCTCAGAGCGTGGTCCTGTCCTCACGGGAAGCCGGTCCCCACTCCGTGCGGAGATCTAGACGTGGGCATGTCTGGGGAAGGGGTCAGACAAAAATCTCTGCCTGAGACCAAGGAAACTTCCAGAGGTTCTGGGTGAGGATTTGACATCAGATGGGCCTAAATTCATACCCTGGCACTGCCAAATTGTTGAGCAAGTTACTTTACCTTTCTATACCTTAGTTTCCTCATTCATTTGTCCAACAAACACTATATAATATTCTGTTTAAGGCTCTTTGCAGACGATGTGGAAATAGCAGAGAACAAAACAGAAAAACATTCTTTTACCTTTTTGGAGATAATGACAATACCTGCCTTAGAGGATTTAGCTGTGATTAAGACATAAAGCACTTCACACAGTGTCAAGCACGTGGCTAGGGCTCTATAAATGTTCATAGCTGCTTTTGAGTCAGGCAGATATACATGGTTCAGTAAGACGACTTAGACATCAGAGAAGGAGTGCAATTATTACGTAACTATTACTTGCATGTAGCTCTCACTATGGGTTTGTGCAAAAAAAAAATCTAAATAGAAATGAAGATCAGGAAACTTGAGTGACATCAGAAGCCACTCACTCGCCAGGAAACTTTGGAAGACACTGGCCTCTTTGTTGGAGGCCAGGTGGCAAAGTGGGACACAAAAAGGGGGAAATCAGCCCTGGCTGGTGTAGCTCAGTGGATTGAGCGCGGGCTAAGAACCAAAGGGTCGCCAGTTCAATTCCCACTCAGGGCACATGCCTGGGTTGCAGGCCAGGTCCCCATTGGGGGCCACGTGAGAGACAACCACACACTGATGTTTCTTTCCCTCTCTTTCTCCCTCCCTTCACCTCTCTATAAAATAAATAAATAAATGGATAAATAGAATCTTTAAAAAAAAGGGGGCAGAAATCAACCCTTCAGCCTCGCCTGCACCAGCATAGACAGTGGCACTGTGAAGCACAAGCGTGACGATGGAGGCACCAAAGGCACTTGCTCAGAGGAAGCAAACAGTGGAACATACGGAAACAGCTCTGGTGCCCAGGAGAGGGAAAGATGCAGAGATAGGAAGTGGTGAAAACCTGGTGCTCTCTTTGTGATAACCAACCGCAGCTTGCTCACAAGTCCCCCTCTTGGCTGGCGGAGTCCATATGAAGGGCACTGTCTCTCAAGAAGTCGAAGGCCTTCCAAACAGGTAGAAGAACGAGTCCACACGCTGTGCTCATCTTGCCCCTGCATGACGGCGCTGGAGCCCCAGCGGTGAATACTGTCTCACCCACAGTCGTGACGGCAGCAGGGGGCTCAAGCGGCGCTCTGCACTGCTCATCCCATCCACAGATCAGTGTGCTGAGAAGAGGTCTTCATTGGGAGATACGGCAGGTCCTACAGTAAAAACTATGAAATGCATTCATGGGGGTATGTTTGGAGCAACAGGATAAAAAAATGAACAATAAAAACGATCACAATAGATATAGAGATCAATGTCTGCCCCTAAATGAATATTTGGTAAGTAGTAAATGCCCAAAATGACTGAGAGCAATTGTAGAGAAAAATCAATATGGCCAGACTGTGAGAGAACATTAATAGTTCTCATTTTTTATGTATAAATTCTACTTCAAAAAGAGCAAAAGAGCAGTAAAACAACTTAGGCTGGCTCTTCGCTATTTTTCTTATGTGGCAGCTGTACTTCTGTGGCTTAACTTAATTCCTGGCCATGCAGGACCCGAGGGACATCAGTTGCACCTCCTGATTCCAAATAACCGCTTTTACTTCTGCTACGGTGAATCGACCACTTTGAATTCAGGTTATTTACAATCACTTTTGATTTGATTGTTATGATTAAATGTATTCTTTCATCAAATATTTATTGAATTCTTTCTATGTGTCCAGCAATCACTGTTATGGGCACAGAAGATCCAGAGGTGATGGCAGATAAGGGGGGGGGTCCCTGCCCCCATGAAGATTATATATTATCATGTGAGAGAGACCATAAAGAACACAAGTAATCAGAATGGCTTCACAAAGTAGCAATGCTATAAAAAGTGAAGTAATGCATGAGACAGAGTCTGTGTGTGGTAGAGAGGTACTTACACATAGGTACTATATGAAGTAAGGATATCTGGGAAAAATTAACTACAGGCTTTTGAGATTTGAATAACGAGAATCCAGCTATGTGAAAGGTTGTGGGAAGAACATTGTAGACAGGATGAAGGGCGACTGAAAAGCTCTGGATCAGCAATAAGCTTAGGAAGAATAAATTCTTGAAACACAAGTCCAGTGAGCTGGAGCATAATGAAAAAGTAGGAGAGGCATAAAAAGTGAGATTAAGGAGAGAGGAAACATGCAGAACATGCTATACTTTCTAGACCTTGGAAATAAGATTACATTTTCTCTTGAGTGCATTGAGAAATGACTAGATATTAATAAACAGTCTGTGAAATAACTTACTTTAATTCTTTAAAAGATTATTGGGCTTCAGTGTAAAGAATGAACTGATCAATAAATCCCTAATTTTATACCTGCTTGGTTAGATAGCAACTTGCAATTTAGTAGCCAAATTCAAGTGTCAAAATTCATTCACTCAACAAGTATTTGTTGACCACTCCATGCTATGCACTGGGAATACAGAAGCCAATAAGATGTTGCCTCCTCCATCAAGAATCCCACAGTCCAGCAAAATATATATATGTGTGTGTGTGTGTGTGTGTGTGTGTGTGTGTGTGTATGTGTGTGTGTGTGTGTGTGGAAATTAAACAAATAATCAGTTGCAGTTTTTACTTTACCCAGTTGAAAGTACAGATGTTTCTGCCTAATTTGAATTTAACATGGACTAGATTTTCAACCTTTTTCATCTTAAGGCACACATAAGTTAATTACTAAAATTCTACAGCACACCAAAAAAAGTGTTTTTTTGCTGAGGTCAACCCCCGACTAAATAGTCAGGTATTGCATGTTTTAAAATTTTTTGTGGTATACTGATAAGCCTGCCACGGTACACTGGTTAAAAATCAATGGCCCAGATGGTTAGAATCTGTGACTCTCCGCTGAAGAAACTCCACTTTTGCCAGAGGGTCTGCTAATAAGCAAAAACCTTTGTATTAGGCCTTCTTTAGTTACAGTGTATACAAAATCAAGTCAGATTAGCTGAAGGTCAAGAGTGTATGGGAGGTGTAATACTCAGGTATCTGAACACTGCAAATCTGAAGAGGCCTGGTTGGGCTCAGTTTTAAGGAGTCAGACGATGAAATTCAGTGCAATTACAATACATGGAAAATAAAGGCAGCCATTTTGGAAAGGAAGTTGCCATAGAACTCAACAAATATGTAAATAAACTCCACCCACATCTTTTGGTGATCATTGATTTGTTCATGAATCAAGGAAGTTCAAAGTTCTTGGTGTAAAGCAACAGATGGAAGATGGAAGAAACTGAACAGTTTAAATTGCTGCCCTCCACAGGGAAAACAAGTTTGAGTTTTGAGTCTCATCCCAAATAAATTCATGCTTAACAGAAAATATGCGTAGATTGAAAGAAATTATGTGAAAACCCAGAGCAGAAATGGAAACTATGAGAACTAAATGAATATTTTAGAGCTATGAAGTACAGGGTCTAAAATGAGGAATTTGGCAGATGAAAGGATTAATAAACAGAATCTTAATTAATCCATCACCACTTGACCCATCTCATAGCCCCTAGTTTGTCACCTCAGACTTAAAAATTTGCCTGGTAAATTTTTGCTTCTTTGTTAGTCTTCACTAGTGTATGTTTATAGCTGTATGTATATATGTATGTGTATATGTGTATGTATGTGTGTGTTTACACAGAGCAGAAGAAGGCTATGGTCAGGTATCTAGCCGGCCATATCAATAAAAATGTAAGTAAATGCAGAACACTTACATTTAGAAATTCCTTCAGATTTCATTAATATTTCTATGTTTTTACCATATGTTTAGATTGTAAATCCTAATATATTTAGAGTTAGAATTAAGAGAGTCTGTAGACCACATTTTATAAAATAAAAATTAAATGTATACTTATTTGTGCTTAGTATGAGACTCTAAGATGAAAATGATCTATTTTTGTCTTAACATAATGGAAGTAATCTAGTATATAAAGGGTAATCAAAGACATCAATTTCAGCAAAAAGTTTAAAAACTGATACAATACTAGATACTTGAAACATTCAATCTTAGTGATATTTCCTAGAGTCATCTTAATAACTGTTTTATAACAGGCTAGCATTCACGGCAGATGTTGTAACTACATGTTTGACCTTGATAAAATTTAAGAACCAAGATAACAAGTGTGGATTTAAACTTTGGTTTCCATTGCAAAAGCCACAATTTTATAATAAAAGTGATGAATGGTAGAACAAAAGAACAGCGTATGTATTACAGTACAGAATGTCAGTATTTGTTCTAACAAGTAAAATGCAGAGGTTGCATTGATTTTCAAAAACAGCATATGCAAATTAAGGGAAATCTATCTTCTTTCCATTATCTAAGACCAAAGGAATGTTCATGAATATAAAAACATGGGTGAACAAGGATGCATTAGACCTATACATTATTTAAGGTCAATTGGTTTTTGACAAGCATACCAAGGTCATTCAGTGGGGAAAAAGGGAATCTCTTTAACAAATAGTGCTTCAACCGCTCAATACATGCAAAAGGATGAAGTTAGACTCGTACCTCACTTTATATACAAATATTAATGTATAAGAAATGGATTAAAAACCAAATGATGTAAGCTGAAATTAAAAAATTCTTGGAAGAAGAAATAAGGTTAGACCATGAACCTTGTTTTAGCAATGATACCTAGATCTGACACCCAAATCACACAAAAAAAGAGAAATAGATCAATTGAACTTCATCAAAATTAAAAACACTTATCAAAAGACACAAGAAAGTGGAATGGCAATGCAAAAGGGTCAAAATATTTGCAAGTTATACATAAATGTGTGGTTTTGTATGTGTGTGTAAAGGTGAATGATAAAGGTCTAATATCCAAAACATATAAAGAACTCTTACAACTTAATAACAAAAAGATAACCCATATTTTTGAGAAATGGACAAAGTCATTGAATTGATATTTCACCAAAGAAGACATACGAATGGCCAACAAGTACATGAAACTTTGCTCAATATCACTAGGCATTTAAAAAACAAACATTAAACCACAATGAAATACTACTTCATACCCATTAGACTATAATAAAATAATAACAAAATATAAAGCAAGTTTTGGTGAAGATGTGAAGATAATGGTGCCTTCACACATTGCTAATGGGAGTGTAAAATGGTGAAGCCACCATGAAAAACAATTTGGTGAATCACCAAAATCTTAAACATGGGATTACCATATGATTAGCAGTTCTGCTCCCAGGTATATCCCCAAAGTAATTGAGAACAGGTATTCAAACAAAACTTGCAAACCAGTGTTCAAATAGTACTATTTACAATAGACAAAGAGTGTAAACAGATGAATGGATGCACAAATTGTGGTGTATACATACAATGGGATGTTCTTCAGCCATAAAAAGGAATAAAGTACAGATACCTGCTACAGTGTGGAAGAAGCCAGACTGTATCCCAAATAGTAAATCTACAGAGACAGAAAGCCAGTTAGGGTTGGGGGAGGGGAGAAACAGAGTGACTGCTTAATGAGTATGCATTTTCCTTTTGTGATGATGAAAAGTTTTTGGAACTAGATACAAGTAACACTTGAATGAGATTGTACATGTACTAAATTTCACTGACATATCCACCTTAAAATAATTAATTGTGTTATGTGAATTTTACCTCATTAAAAAAATGCACTATATAGTTTTAAATCTTTATGCTAACATATTTAGAGCACACCTTTCCTTTTCTTTCCCCCTTTTTTCTATGAAACTGGAGCAAGCAAGAAAAAAAGAATAAAAATGCTTTGGGTTCAATTTTACTATACTACCCACTTTCATTTATTAAGTAAATCTAAAAAAAAAACTATCCAGAAAAAATCAGATATCTTCAGTCCTCCTAAGGAAAGCTGAAATTAAAAAAGACATTTTTAAGGTGGCTGACTGAGTTCTTCGGCTCTACCTTTCCCTAATTGTGAAGAGCAGAGATACAAAGTTTTTCAACAAATCCAGTTCTCCTATCTCACCTAGATATTCTAGAAGGCTTTATTGCTTAGCTTTATCCACAACTCCAATTCTGAAAGCATGAGATCTTTCCTTTTTTTTTAATTTTATCTTTTATTTCAGTTTACATTTAATATTATTTTGTATTGGTTTCGAGTGTACAACATCATGGCTAGAAAACCATGTACTTTGCAAGCAATCCGCTCCAATAGCTCTAGTGCCCACCTGACACCATAATGTTATTACAATGTTACTGACTATATTCCCTCCGCTGCACTTTACATCCCCGAGACTATTTGGTAACTACCAACCTATACTCCCCATCCCTTCACCTTTCTCACCCAGTCCCCCAAGCCCCAGCCCCCCAAACCCCCTCCCCTCTGACTGTCCTCTGTATCTATGCATCTGTTTCTGTTTTGTTTGCTTGTTTATATTGTTCTTTAGATTCCACATATAAGTGAAATCGTGTGGTATTCATTTCTTACTGTGAAGTATTTCCAAACTAAAGCTTTCTGAATCCTACGGTGCTTTCACTTCTTTTTAAATATCCGTACACAGAATAAAGATCATTTGGGCCTGGGCCTGAATCACATGAAAGCATTCAGAACCATCAAAACTCCGATGATGATTATATTTGAAAAGCTACCAAGAATGAACGCAAAAGAATTGGATCTAAATTTCCAACAGTACAGAACTGATAAGCAATACACTTATGCCCCGAGTGTCAAAAATGTTAAATTCTCTAATTACTATAATGTGTGGTTCCTTCAGTTCTTTAGCGAGACTGCAGCCCATGAAAGAGAGCTCAATCTATAGAAAGTATGAAGAACCCAGAATCAACTCAGACATAACTTTGGCTCAAAATCTTAAACACCAAGTTAAGTTGTATATATTGAAAGACAAGGTTCAAATGCAAAAAGCGGGAGACAGTGTACAGTGGGGGCCCCTCCCTGCAGGCCCCACCGAACCTGAAGGGCAAAAGGTCTTCCCCAGGGAAGGTGACATTGAGCTGAGTCCTCAAAGAGGAATTGAAGTTACTCAGCAAAGGACAATGAGAGAAAGAGTATTTTTATCCCCCCAAAAATACCCCTTGTGCATAGGCAATGAAAAGTCATGTCACTGAAAGGGAAGGAAGGATTTACCCATGTGGCATGGTAAATAGGAAAGAGAGGTTCTGTGCCACGTCTTATTCATTTAAGGATCGTGAATTTTATTCTGAAAGCATTGGGGGTGCATTTAGGAAACAGGACTCACGGACATGGATGAGTGTGGTGATGGTGGGGACGGGGCTCATATAAGGGGGATAATGGGTCATAGAAAAAATACAATTAAAAAAGATTTTAAGTTGTAGAGTGACCTCGTTAGTGACCTTGTCCTATAATGGCACATTTGACAATTGTGTGGAGAATTTGCCACTGGGGACCTTTATATTCAAAGGAACTAGTTGACCAGGGCAGAAATAATAATACCACTGAGGCAGCCATTCGTCCGAAACAATGTGACCAGATTCAAGATGTATTCAGGGAGCAAAATTAACGGTCATATGAAATGGAATTAGCTGAAATGTCTTTAAGAGCCGTTGGTTAGCAACGTCAAATGATGGCGGAGTAAGCCTTCCCTGCTGACTCCCCTGCAGAAAACAGCTACGGGCGGGCGTACCTGGTTTACTGCGCCTGGCTTTGCCGTGGTTTGCGGACGTCGTGTTTTCCACACACGGGAGGTCTGTGGCCACCCTGCTTCAAGCAGGCCTCTTGGAGCCATTTTTCCAACAGCTTGTGCTCACTTCATGTCTCTGTGTCATGTTTTGGAACTCTCGCAATATTTCAAAGGTTTTCATTGCGATTATATTTGTCACGGTGATCTGTAATCGGTGAGCTTTGACGTTACTATTGTAATCGCTTTGGGAACCCAGGAACCACGCCATTATCAGACAGGAAATTTAAGAAACAGTGTGTGTTCTGCCTGCTCCATGGAGAGGCCCTTCCCTCATCTCTCTCCCTCTCCCCAGGCCTCCCTGTGCCTGAGACACAGTAATATTGGAGTTAAGCCAATTAAGAACCCTACAATGGCCTCTAAGTGATCGAGTAAAAGGAAGAATTGTATATCCTCATTAACTCAAAAGCTAGAAATGATTAAGCTTACTGAGGAAGGCATGTGAAAAGCCAAGATAAGCCAAAGGCTCGGGTCTCGTACCAGTTTGCCAAGGTATAAATGCAAAGGGAAGGTTCTTCAAGGAAAGTAAAAGTACTGCTCTGGTGAACATGCAAATATGATAGGAAAGGGAAACCCCCTCCTTGCTGATCTGGAGAAAGTTTTTGATCTTTTTACAAGATCACACCAGCCACAACATTCCCTTAAGCCAAAGCCTAATCCAAAGCAAGGCCCTATAACTCCCTGCGTTTCTCTGAAGGTGGAGAGAGGTGAGGACGCTGCAGGAGAAAAGTATGAAGTTAGCTCCTGTAAAGGGTTTCTAATACTCTCAAGGAAGTCCAGGTTCTGTGCATGGTGCTTCCTTAACAGGTGCAGTTATGTTTTCACTTTCTTTGTAGTTCCCACATATAGTTTTGTTCTGTTTTAGTTTTGGGTTTTGGGTTTTTTTTTTTTGTACCTCTAGAAAGGTAAACCTCTAACTCTGCAGTGGCCCCCTAACGTCTCCCATTTCCTTCCAGGAAGAAATAGATCATCTCATCAATCATATGACCCTGTGGCCTTCTGAGCAACCCCAGCCCTGTAGCACCAGGGCTAGCATCCAAGGAACCAGGGTTTGGTGCATGTCGTTGACCACCTGCCAGGTAGGACAACCGAGGGTGCATGTGGATTTGCTATTTGGAGTTTAATTACACCAGGAGTTAAGTTATTAACCTTCTGCAGCAATCAACTTAAAATCAAGTTAGTGTGACTCCAAAGGCTAGAATAACAGCGTGGCACAGCCGATAAGAGCAAATAAATAGTAAAGAAGGGTACATTTTTCTTAGCAGAAAAAGAGCGTTTGCGAGAATTGAAACCCTATGGCAGAGCAAACACTTATTTCAGCTTGCCAGATGGGAATCTGAGGTCCCAGGGGCAGGGGCCAAGCTGTGGGGTGCCTCCTCACACTAATGAGGTTTGCCCTAGAATCCGAGGAGACAGATGGAGCTGCAGGTTGGAACCCCTCGGCAATCTCCCTGGGAGTTGGCGCCATTCACTGGGCCAGTTCCCGCCTCTGGCCTCTCCCTTTTCTCTGCTCCAGCTCCCCCTCCTCTTCTACTTGTGTTTGTAGTTTCCATAATACTCTGTGTCCCCATGAATGTTCTCCCCTGCGTACTTCCTCCTCCTCTGGCCTCCCGTAATTCATTCCCTCCTTCCTTTTTGTCCTTTCCCCCTTCCTGCCCCCACTATTTTGCTCTATAACAGCCCCATCCATCTTGATCCTTTCTGACCCCATTAAATTCCTGTTTATTCCCAAGTGTGCCAGAAAGAGGTCACATATAAATTAATGAGAAGGAAAAAAAAGATGCTATTAGAAATTCTCATTTCTGTGTCTGATACTCAATTTAAGGAGTTTTGTTTGTGGAAAAAATAAGAAAGGAGCAAACACTTGGGTCATTTGAGAAAGTGTGGGGGTCTTCTGGCCTACCAGGAACCTCTGGAACTCTGCAGATCACAGCCAACATGCATGATCTAATCTCACATGGTGAGAAGTGGAGGTCCATGAATCATGGAGATCACTGAAGAGAGAGTAATTCCCTGGCACCAAGCATCATACCAAAACAGAGCTTTTTGATGCCTCCAGGTTCTTGGTAACAGGTTTGAAAGTAATTACAAAAGCTTGCATGGCTTAATTTATTTAATATCATCTTGGAGTTCATGGCTACTGGATTCTGTCATCGAATGTAGATTTTCATGTGTAAGTTACAGAGAAGTAAGATGCACAGAACCCCGGCTAGAGGGCTCACTGAAAATGCCTGGTGATGGATATTCCCAAACCTTTATGATGAGACTTTATGGACCCTGGACATTCAGAGTCCATCTGCCGATATTCGGAAATCCCCAATTTGCAAATACTTTCATAGTATATAAATCTCTTTTAAAAAGCAGTAGTACTTGAAAAATATAAGTGTTCTCTTTACATTCTTAATTCTATGAAGTAGGAAAAAATTACTTCTGAATCAGTTCCCTGGAGAATAATATTTCTTATGTTTAGCTTCCAGACAGAAATTCCCCAAGAGTTACTGCATCTTCTTGGCTAAAGAACCACTTGTCTGTTAAGTGCCTCATCCCACCCTTACAGGGGACACGAGTGGGTGCTTTCACAGAATTAAAATTAATATGTCATGGGACAATAAGATTTTAAAAACTTAATCAAAACCTTGATTGTTAAATCTGTGAAGGTCAAGGGTCTATGACACAGCATGATGCAAAAAATGAGGTTTTAAGCACAAAGGCGTTGGGGTTATTTGGATGGAGTTTTCAGTTCCACCTTAGCCACTTATTATTGATGATACTGGGGAAGCTCCCAACCAGCTCGTCATTCATGAGCTCCAACACAATGAACGCCTCTTGAGCTTCTAAGAGCAATGTCAGTGGTGCGCTCGGTACAGTCAGGCATGCGCAGGCCCTGGAATGGGAGTGAGGCCGCTCTGCTGAGGTTTTGCTGGTCTTCTGCCCCACAGCCACTCTCTGCTTCGAAGCTATTTGAACTGGTTCCGGTTACATAATGGTGTAAAAGCCTTCCAATGACTTTCCCCTGCAGTCGGAAAAAAATTCAAAGAACGGGTGCTTTTTTTTACCTGTTCTCAAGCCATCATCCTTCCCCTCGGTCATTATGCTCCAGCCACATTGCCCTTCCCTCCGTTCGTCACTTGCGCAGGCCCCCTGTCCACACCTAGGCCTGCACACTTCCTGCGCCCCTCCTCCAGGGAGAGGCCAGCCCTGAATCTTTGCTTGGTTGACTCTTATCCAAGCTTCTGTGTCACCTCCTCAGAGAAGCGATCTCTAACCACTTCATCCTCCGTTCAGTCTGAATGCCATTATTTGATTTTATTACCGCAATAACGCTCATTATGATATGTAATTACCTTGTTAATGTTTTTCTTTTCTATTGTCTTTTTCTCCCAACTAGTATATAATTAAGATTTTTTTTTTTCTTTATGGTTCTGAAACCAGAAAAGACACCAGCGTTCGGGCTGCCTGTCACCGCCAAACCCAATAAGCAATGACAGCTATTGAATCTTTACAGGCACTTTATTAAGATGGCCGGCAACCTGAGAAGATGATGGGTTCATACCCTAACAGACCATCTTGTCTTTTCTTTCCAGGTCAACATTTTTTATACTAGGGAATAAACAAGGTGTGCGAGGGCTTTGAGATGCAGGGAGGATTAGGTGAAAGAAGCTGCAACATTCCTGCCCTGGGCAGGTAGCTGTTCCCAGGGGCGGGTGGTCGTCTGTCTCTCCCTGGAACACAAAGGCCCGGATGCCTACAGTTGTCCCCAGGCGGTAATCTTTAGCGGTGCCCCAGGAGGTCAGCTATTTTCCCAGGAGCCAGGATGGGCCTTATCTGTAGTTTCTGAAGCAAAAGCTTTAACATATACATTACTTGCCAGGTTTATAACTTTTTACCTTAAGCTAAAATTTTCCAACTCTTGAGTCCCCTATCAGTTCTATGAATCCCCACCTGTGCTTGACATACAGTAGGCACTCAATAAATGCTGTTTGAATGGATAGGTGGAAGGAAGGAAAGGAAGGAAGGGAGGGAGGGATTATACCACCAGTTGATACACTGTAAGTAGTAATGGTGAGGTAGGAAAATGATATAAAAATCTACGCGACGAAGAATATATCACAGGTTGATGTAGTTTGCTAAAGCAGCTCAGGAAAATGGGATGCTAAAAGTGGAAATGAGATAGAGGAGGAACTTTTAGGAAGTTGTTTAACCTCCAAGCATCTGAGCGTATCTTCTTGTCCCTTAGGGGTGAAGATGGGCCCGCCCCTCATTTACGGGGTGTTCTGGAGCCAGAGATAATGCATAAAAGCGCTGAATGCTAATTAGCTCTGTCCAGGCACAGGAAGCCAGAAGGTCTGAGTGGCTGATTGCAAGGTCTGTAGCTGAAAATACTCCTTGCCAGCTGCCTGGAGGGGCTGATAAGGGAAATGACTGATTCTGTAAATTAACATATTCTAACCAGGTCAGAGGCCCAGGTGTAGAAAACCATGGTAAAGATGGAAATAAAGGTAAAGCCCTCCTCATTTTCCTTGCTATGCCTAAGTAATGAAGCCGTGAGTTGAGTTTCATTTTCTCAGGGTAGCTCCTGGCAAAATTACAGGGAAAAAGTATACTTGTATTTTTTGTGCTGACTACTTACTTCTCTTCACTCTGCCCTTTCCTATTTGAGTGATGAGTTCCACACTTACTTTTTCTCTTCTGTTGAAAAGTAGAGTATTTCCAGCTCTGCTATCCTACCTGATAGGCCTTCTCTGCAGGATTTCTGAAGTACCAGGTTTCCCTGGACATCCTAGTTTAGAATGAGCACTGAACCAAACATCAAAAAAGATAAGGATTCTGGTTCTGGTCCCTGTCCTGTAGGTGTGCTAGTTACGCTTTCTTTGGTTGAAAGTTACAGCGTCCTGGATCAAAAGCTTAAGAAAATCATCGGCTTCCGTAATTGAAGTCCAAGGGAGATGGGGACATTCGGCATAGCTGGATCCAGGGATTTAGCAAAGATAACAGCAAGCGCAGTCTTCTCTCCATCTTGCAACCTTCCTTCTTTTGACCTAATCCAAACTCTAACCCTTTTTAATTAGTCTTTCATTACTGACTCCTTCCGTGTTGTAACGAATATGATCATCCGTAACTCCAGGCGTTTTGCCTTAACTCTCACTATCGGTAAGGGAGAAGCATCTCTCTGTGGTCTGAGAGGTCAGGCCGGTGGCATACTTAACCCTGCAGCAGACCAGGGCAGCTGCGTATGAGCACCGTGGGCCACGGGAGAGGGGGAAGGAGACAGTTGCCAAAGGCAAAGATGCTTCTCAGGAAGACAACCACGGTTCCTCTTATTTTCCCCTCTGTAGCATAGTTGCATTCAGTAAGATTACAGATGTGGATGTACTCTGAAAAGCATAAATCCTTGTATAAGTGACAGCTGGGATGGTCATATAAAAACTCTCTGTTGTATGATTTGAGAACCCTTGCTACAGTAGGTATCAGTTGGCTCGTAAGGCTGCTCGAAAGAAGAAATGGGACCGTGCGTGTGAGCATTTTACAGAATACCTGGCATGGACTTAGTGCCCAGTTAGCATCTGTCCTTCATGCTAGGTACTGTACAATTTCCCAACAGTTTTACTTATAGAGAAGAATCTAATGGAATGAGTCATTTCTGCCAAACGGCAAAGATATTTGGGAATGAGCAGGTAAATTTTCCAGTATTAGTTAGTAGATTTATTTTTATTCTCTCTCAGATTTTTCTTCTGTCTCCCTACACAACTTGTGGAGGGAACTGCACAGAGTTGAGTCTGCGCATGTTAAGTAAGAATATATATTGTTTTACCATCGGAATTCTTTACATGCGACAAGTCTAGTACACTTTAATGCTCACTGTGTGGTGACAGTGATGACTTCAACGCCAGCAACTACAATAAGAATAACAGGTGAAAGTTTCACGAGAGAAAGGCTTTGAGTGGAGACTTTCTCGACGTGAGCTGCCCGGGAGGGCACGAGAACTGACTGATACGCCGGTTCCTGAGGTCATGGGGCACCTGGTAGGGGTCTCTCATTTGCGCAGTGCATGTTCAGAGAAAAACTGATTCTTCGTAATCGGCTTCCAGAAAGAGATCTGAAAGGCAAATGGCCTCTCAGACCACAGTATAAAGCCTCGTCCACGGAGACAGTGAGATGTGGTTGGAAGAACACTGGACAGAACACTGCAACACCTGTCTCTCGCCTTGGCTTTTTTTGCCAGCTAGGTTTATGATCTTGGATACATTTCCTCCTCTGGACATGAGGAATGCTGGCCCTGCATTCATGCACCCCAGTGTTCTGGGATCCAGCCCCCACGTAGGACGAGGGCAAGTTGTTAGCTATTGTTTCCTCTCATCCAGTCCGCGTAGCCTGCTATGGGACTACTTGTCACTTTAGCTTCAGAACAGTGAATTCAACCCTGGTTTATGGACTATTTTATTCCATCTCATACATACACACCAAACACCTCGACCTCTGCAGGGTCCCCTACCACTTTAATTGATGTATCAAAACTACCTGAGTGGGAGGAATTTTGGATGTGACTGTGGGCAGTGCTGTGCTCCCTCCACAAGAGATAATTATTGAAGGTGTAGAACACAGAGGGGGGTAGGTGGTCCACAGACTGCACCTTAGGAAAAAATGATAAACTAGGAGCAAAAGAAGAGAAAGTGCCATAACAAGAACAGGTACAAAAATGAGCAGGTTTGACTGAGTTACCCTCAGTATAGGGGCTCAGCAAATAGTCGTGATATCAGCATGTAGCTGGGGAGGATGACTGGTTGGCTGGCTGGGTGGGTGGGTGGGTGGGTGGATAGATGGGTGAATGGGTGGGTGGATGGATAAGTGGAAGGGTAGAGAGGTGGGTAGGTGGATAGAATGGAAGCATGAATACATGTCTGGATATAAAGACAAAAGAACTTGCTTTCTTTGTAGACAAACCAAATAGTGACTTTGCCAATATTGCCAAAGGAGCTGTCCTCAGATAAGGTCAAATTTATTACCCTGAGTGAAACCATCCGAGAACACAATAGGAATGTGCTCTTTGGACAGATCGGTAGTATTGTGGTTGCACATTGAGTAGAATGAATATCACTTAAATGTTCATTTTTGAAGTAGTAATAGAGTAATATAAAATATCAGGGAGCTATGTCGCTTTACCTGAGTATTAAATGCCCTGGCTTTCTAGATGACACATTGTGTATCTGTTGTTTACAAACCACTGTAGCACTATAAACATTGCCTTTTCTGGAGGGAATTACCTGTAAAATAATTTGTTATGTGAGGTTGCCAGTGATGAGGCTAAAGCCTACCCATTAAAGGCATTTACCTCGTAAATTCTGATGAGAGACCGAGTGAAATAAAGCATGAAATACGATTATTGTGGCTGAGGATGTAAGGATGGAAAGCCACTCGTTTATTTTAGGACTGGGAATTAATTGAGCAGGATGTGTTAGCTTTAGAAAGAGGATTGCCACAGGGCAGAGCTTTCTCTGCCACCTCTTGTAGACCCAGGGGGTTTGTCCTCAAGTATCCAGAGTCTCTGTCCAGCTCTTTGACTGCTCTGTCACTCCTCCCCCATTCCCTCCCCCTATCTTGGGCCTCCAAACGCCAATGCTCTGGACCTTTTGTCTTTCACTGGGTTCAACCGCTCAAAGAGCAGCTTATTGAAGGAGTTCACGCGTAGTCTCTGGGGAAAGACTGTTTGGCTCTAACTCCTAGCATTGCTACTTGCTACTATAAAACTCTCAGACCTCAGTTTCCTCATTCTGCATAATAATGATGGTAATGATAGGATTTATCTCACAAGACTGCTATAAGGATTAAATGAGCTAACTGTACATTAAATATTTAGAACTTAATGGTTAAGTGTTTCAATAGATGTTACAGTAAATATTTTTCATCACAAAGGCAATTAATACATTAAAGAATCATAAAAAAGAAAAACACATCCGCAGTCCTCATACCCTAAGCAATACCTAGCTTTGTTTTGTTTTAACATCCTAGCTTTAGAAAATGGACTTTGTCTTCTGGATCCTTTCCATGGTTTGGAGAACCCACAAATCATTAGCTTTTTATACTATTTAAAAAGTATAAAGGGTTTTTATTGCAGAAAAGTTTTCCTACACATAAAGGCTAAAAACTCCCTTCCCCATCCGAGAAGATCTCTAAATAACATTTGATAAACTTCAAGTGTATAGCTGGAGTGGATACTTCATTAAACCAGTTCTAATCTTTGAGCCTGGTTGGTTATTGGGTTCATCCGGTTAGTTCCATATTCTGTGCAGTTTCACCCACAGGGCACTTGGGATGAATTTATTGTACTAGAGTCATAGGCATGTTCTTGGTGGTCAGTAAAACTTGGGTTCAAATCCTAAATCTGGAGGTGTGATCTTGGGCAATGACTGAGGCTCTCAGATGCTTCATCTGGAAGAATGAGGTTAATACAGCACACTGTGTTGTGGGAATTATAATAAGGGTAAGAAATGATCAATTTCAGCTCTTACATTAGACACTGGTGAACTTTCCCAGGTGGAAAATTATCAGAAAATGGGTTTTCCTGGAGAAAAAGCTGAAGGCAGAGAGAGTCTTCAGGGAGGCTGGGCATGGGCCCTGCTTTCCTCTCCTCCTATGTCCCGTGCCTGCCACAGTTGCGCTGGTGCTAGGGAACAAGGAGTGCTGCGTGTCCGCAGACTCTCCGGAAGCCCAAAGTGCGATGTGACGGAACCCTAAGCAGGAAAGGGCAGCGATGTAAAACTGGGGCTTTCAGATCCAGCAGATCCCTTATGCGTGGACAGGGTCATCATCAGCCGTGACTCCATCAGGCTTCTTGGGCTGCGTTACAGCTCAGGCTGCTATACCAAAACCACAGACCGGGTGACTTCAACAACAGAAATTTATTTCTCACAGGTCTGGAATCTGGATGTCTAAGATCAAGATGTCAGCCAATTCAGTTTCTGATGAGAGCCCTCTTCCTGGCCTGTAGGTGGTCACCTTCTCCCTGTGCTCAGGTGACCTTTTCTAAGAGTGTGCATGGGGACTGCCCCAGGCGACACTGAGCTCTCTGATGGCTCTTCTTATAAGGATACTAAACCCATTGGGTCAGGGACCCACCCTTATGACCTCATTTAGCCATAATTACTTCCTTCCTTATAGGCACTATCTCCAAATACAGTCATATTGGAAGTTAGTGCTGCAACATACGAATTTTGAGAGATGCAGAGTCAAAGGGAAGCTGTACTGAGTTATGTTGCATCTGCCCTTTGTAATGAGAGTTCTGTCAGGATCAGCTTAGTAGTGGTTTGTGTGTGTGTCCTCTTTTTCCAAGCTCTAAGTCACTAGCATTGCTTCAGGTGCCCACGGTTTCCTCTCCCCGCAGACAATGCATCTAGAAAATCCAACTGAGCAGTCCCATCTCGTTGAAGGCCAGGGATGGGACTGGAAAATCTGGGAGTAAAATGGTGGCAAGAAAGGTGGTGGCCCCGGTTTCTTGCTTTAACCACCCAGATAATTCTCAGGTGTCCCACTCAGGAGGCGGAAATTACGTCTCTACTTGTCTTCTGTTACATATGCCTCCGGAAAACTCCAATAACCCAAGATGTTAACGTGTGTTGAGAGGCACATCACACACTGAGATTTCCGATCTCGACTCCTTCTAAGAGTTTACAAAGTAGCTTTCCTGCCTCTGTCTCGATGACTTGTCTCTTCAAGCTCACTCCTTGCTGATGTAGGACGCCAGGCCTGACTTCCTGGAGAGAAGTGATTAAGGAGCACAGGCCCCTTGCTGAGAAACACATTAGCACAATTTCTAAAATATGCTCTCTAGACTCATTTGATCTATGATATGTATTATCATTTAATAAATATTGGGCTAGTTTAGGTCCTGTCTACATGTACTAGAAACATCTGTTGACGTGGTCTTTTAAGCAAGACAAAATAGATACTCTGGCAATGGCTCCAGAGTGTTTTATTTTTGTTTTGTTTTGTTTTTTCAAAACAGAGTTGTGACTCCAGAAACTTAAATGACATAATTATAAAGTATGCATTGAGAAAGTATTCATTTCTTCTTAAAAATATTAATTAGGCACTTCTTAATCTCTATTGCAGATCTCATTATGAACTTGTTTTTCTTCCAACTGCCTCTTTTGATTAGACATAAATAGGATGTAATTACATATAGGTGGGAGGCTATTATATACAAATATGTTCAGAAATTATGTGAACAAAATGCACAATAGGTTTTAGTGTTCTTCTCATCCAATGATACAGATTAGAACTAAAATAAGCAATTTGCTCTCTCTTAGTATCCACCTGGTCTATTTCTTTTTCATATTAGCACTATGGAGCATGGTAGGCAATTGAAAGAAAATAATCAGTCATTCTGACCTCTGGCTGAAAGACAATTTGCTTTATTTTTTGTGTATTTCCTTAACAGGTGAATTCCCCCATTAGTGTTGTTATTATCCCCATCTCTTCATTTTGCAGTCTCTTCTGTCAGTTCCTTGGCTCAAATTTTAAGATGGATCTTTAAACCCAAATTCTATTTTTAAGAGAGAAGTGGAAGGCATGTTTACTGGACAATGGGAAATACGATTATTTTTAGTATTGCATGTCCATACCATAAATATTTTGTTTCCTCCAGAAGATTCACAATGGCAAGACTTTCCAAAAATGTAATTTAAGAAGAGTCTGCAAATTGATTTCCTTTCCTTATGCTCCCAGGCTCTTGCTCGAAACTGTGTGGCTATGCACCATGCGTATGTGTGATAAACAGCTAATTACCTGTCAGTTACCATAGCAATGTTTATAGGAAGATGAAGAAGCTCTGTTACCCAGCTTGAGAGAAGAAAGCCCTCAAATTTTTACCTTTCAAGCCCTACTGGAGTTTCTGGCAGCAATTTTAGGATGTTCTTCGCTTGACAATTTCTTATGGAACCAATTTAGCTTCTTTTCTTTGAGTGGAAGCTGTGTCATTTTGAGTGAGAGGTGGAGAGATTCAACTTGGAAGAAGCTTTGAGAGGCAAACGCAATAGATTCATGACTTAGCTCTGCAGAGTGCTGTTAGTAACAGTCAATATAGCCCTGGCCCAACAAGTAGCCTTCTTCAGAGAGCTCTGCCTAGCTCCATGGATTCTAAACAACAACAAAAACCCTATAGATCACCAAAAAACACAGCACTTTATTCCTTCATCAAACATGTTTGAGCACTTACTGGGTCATCACTGTACCAGTCTCAGTGGATAATATACACAATGAACAGGATATTAATACGTCCCTACTTTGGGAGAGACATCCATTCATTGAATAAGTATTTCTTCAGCATTTGCTGTGCTCCAAGCATTATGTTGGGTGACCTAGAAATAATAAGAAGAGGCACAACCCAGATGTGGAGGAGAGATCAGCAGTGAGGAAAGCCATGTAGGAGCAGGTTAGCCAGGAAAGGCGGGGTCAGTGGAAGGATGTGATGGGAAGGAGGTAGTCTCGTGAACAAGATCAGGGGCAGGGGAGGCGGTAAATATGGCAGATTTAGAGAAACATGGTTACTACGTCTGGAGAACAGAGCTCCAGACAGGTAAGGGCAACGCCCTAGAGATGTGAGTGGGGATCAGATCCTGAAAGGCCTTAAGTAAGTTGTGGTGATTGTATTTTTGAAAGACAACTGCAATGCTATCTCCCATTCCACGTGCTCTTGACAGTGTGACCTTCTCGTATTTCGTCCTTCAGATTGTGGTGTCTCTGCTCCCTCCCCTTGAACCTGGGTGGATATTTTCATTTCTGGAATTAGTTTATATGCATTTCTGTCTTATTTTCTGAGGACATTGCTCTTTGAAGTCAGTCACCATGCAGTGAAGAAGCCCAAATTAGTCCATGCAAAAAGATCATGAAGAGAGCCCATATATAAGTATTTGGGGCAGTCACTGGCTGATGTCCAGCCAACAGCTAAAGCCAGCCACCAGACATGGGAGTGAATTCAGTTCTCCTGTGGATGATACAGGCCCCCGGCAGTCAAGTTACTCCCAGGCTTCCAGTGTTCCTAGATGAGATCTCAGACATGTAGATCAGAAACAAGCTCCCCCCACTGTGCTCTATGTGAAATCCTGGCCTCGGGTAGTTTGTCATACAGCAGTCTCAAATAGAACTCTTCTTAAGGAGTTTGCTCCTTTTTTTTGAGGCAGTGGGGAGCCACTGAAGAGTTTTGAGCAGACAAGTAACTAGATCAGATTATCATATTAGAAAGATAATTCTAGCTCTGAGGTGTGGGACGCATTGGTGAGGGTAAATTCTGGAGTCAGAGAGACCATTGGGAAGCTGTGGCACAATTCAGACAATATGTAAAAATGGCCTGGACTTGGCTGATGGTAGGCGAGATGAAGAAAATTATTCAATAGTTGCAAAGGAGCTACAATCTGTAGAGCCTGGTGCTAGATTGGATGTGGTTGGAGGAGGAGAGAAAGACAGGAAACAAAGATCGTGTCAGCGTTGTTGTCTTGGTAACAGCGTGGCTGATGGTGCCTTTGGCTTTGATAGGAAGCATTGGAGGAAGAGTCACACATTTAGGTGGAGGAACATACTGGGAAGTCAGAACGTGGGACATCATTAATTCTTGGGGCGTCCTATGGATCCTTCACTCTCCAAAACAACAACTAAGGTGTCCAGGAAAAACTTGGTTATACATGACATTTTCAGATGTCTTCTAATGTTCTCCTTAGTCAAAGAGCAAAAAGTACAGTAGCCTATCTCAAAATTTCTGCACATTAGTTGGAGGTGATTGACTGGTGAGCTCATGAGTAAAGCCTCTCCCATTTCAAGGTCCTGCCCCCCAGAACTGGGGGGGCCACAGTGATGAGTTAGAGTCACAGATTCCATCCCAGGTCCAGGAGTCTAGCAGTAAGGTAAAACTTGCCATGATAATAAAAATAAGAAATTATATATCATTTTTGAAAGGGCAAGAATATAGTTTAAATAATACATCAGCCCCAGTGGATTATCAAAGTCCATGAGAAAGAGAAGGAATATGAGCAGGGACACGCTCTGGGACACGCAGAGAAGAGTGAGAGGGAGACGCTACGGCACAGGTCGGGCTGGGAGGTGGGCTCTGGTACCAGGTTTCTTTGTTTTAAGGACCGGGGCTGCCACTTGGTAGCTTGGGAAAGTTTTAGACTTTCCCCCCATCTGTGTAGATGCAGGACTACCTAGACATTATTTATTCACAAATATGTTGACGTTGTCCTTTTCCAAAGAGGAGAAAGGTTTTGGTGAACCGTGTAATCATTCTTTTCTATTAACACGCCTTCTAAGAAATAATAACGATGATGGCTCTTTTCCATCATCTCAGAGCCTGCGAAGGCCTGCTAGGCACGGGGCTCTAAGTATGTGTCAAAGGCCGGGATCCATGGCCATGTTTGCCGGCTATACCCGGTATCTCCGGAGCCAGAGGGAACACACAGCTCTTCCTAAAATTGAAGGGGTTTATACTCTAGAAGAAACTGAACTCTGTGTAGGTAAGAGATGTGTTTACACGTACAGGCAAAGAACCACGCGGTGACTCCTGGTGGCAAACCGAATGGAACCGGAGCCGCCTGGGGAAGAGGAACTCGTGTTCTTAGACACAGGGTCATGGCTGGTGCTAAAGCCCCAACAACCTTCCTGCAGAATCCGTGTGATGCTGTCCCCACCAAAGGCTTAAACTTACCGAAAAGTAAATAAGTAAAATGTGTTTGCTCTCCTGTAAAAAAAAAATGGTGATGATGGTGATGAGGAGGCCATTGATGACTACGGCAGCTGCCTTTCATCAAATGCTTACTCTGTTCCAGGCAGTGAGCTACATACTTTAATACATAGTTTATTTTTAATCCTTTCAAAAAAAAAAAAAAACAAACCCTAACAGTCAGATACTGTTATTACGATCTCCAATCTGCAGTTGGAGTTCTGGATTTAAATGGTCCAGTGTTCCAATTCTCCGTTCTGCTACTTTGGGGCCACATCACCTCACCAGTGTGTACAAAGGGGCTAATAACAGCACCTGCTCACAGCTTTGCTGTGCGAATTCCCGAATGAATACATGAAAAAATAAAAAGCACTTAGCCTAGCGCCTGGCACAGAGGAAAACCGTGTGTGGCTGCGTGGTCTCCATTCCGTGAGTGCCTTCCCTCTGCGGTTGGCTCGTCTCCGCCTTCTCCGTGAGCCCCGCCCTGTCACCGCCAAGCCCCCTGGTCTCCTGTCACCCAGCAGGCCGTTTCTGCACACCCAGCATGGTCACTGGTCGTTGCTGGCTATTGGAGAAAATGGCAAAGACAGATATAGATTATTCCTTTGCTAAATAAAAAAGATTTTATATCAAATAATTTAGGGAGGAATGTGGAGATGTCCCCCTTTGTTACTAATAAAGAAATTTTTCAGTAAAAAGTTAACCCTCCTCTTTGTACTGTCTCATTTCCATGTGCACCCCTTTCCCCCAAAACGAAAAACATTCTTTTATAGGAAATATAATGTTTAACTATTTAATTAGAACAACGTAAAGAAGACAGGATCTGTGAGTACAACAGGCTCCCGTGGTCAGAATTCTGAAGCATATTAAGGACAACTCTAGGGGGAAAAAAAAGGAACAAATGAAAAATTAAGTCACATGTCTTGTTAAAAGCCTTTTAATCTCCCTCAATCTCTTGCTTCAACTTTACAACTCCCTAGGAGCTCACTGAAGCCAACTGGTTCAGGCCATTCTCAGACAGAAAGCATTAGGAAACCTCATCTTTCTACTGAAAGATGCCAGAGTTTGCCTTGCAACTGCTCCCATTTCTGTCACACAGTGTGCTGGCCACAGAAATTGGTCCCACACAGGACAGCATGCCTGGATTCTGTGAGGACCTTCCTGTGGTGTCCCGTCCTGTGAGCCTTTGGGTTACACTCACCGGCTTAGCCACGGTCCCTAAGCTTGCCCTCTTCTCTGCCCAGACCAGCTGCCTTGTTCCTCAAGCGAGATTTCCCTTTCCTCCTGATGAATTCCCCTTTGAGGCCATTTGTTTGAGAGAAAATCTTTTTTAGGACTGTTTTCACTTACCAGAAAAGTTCTAATAACTTCTAGGAAAGGAAAGCGGCTGCTTCTCCTTTCAAAAGGCCCATTGGAAGTCGTAGAGGTCAACCTGTTTCTTCTCCAGTTCAGCTCGGATGCTGTTAGTATTGCCCCAGGGGCCCCCACCGGCACTGTGGACCTCTCGCTCTGAACTTCACCTCAGAAGAACCGTTCAGATTTTCTTCCCAGAACAAAGAAAACTTTTCTAAGAAAATTTGCCGTCTTCAAGGAAAGCAGCTGGAAACTTGAAAGAGATCTTTCTCCTAAACCAAAATAAACCCTTTATAACAATGAAGACCAGAGAAAATTCCATGAACTTGAAAAACACTAGGTTTCAAACAAGTAGAGAATAATTCTGGGTTTCAAACGGTGAATTAAATACATGGAATTTTCCTGAAGCTGAGCCTCTCAATAAATTCAAAGCATGTTCTAGAAGACAGACTTCTGATGGGGATCAGCGATCAGCTGGGCTGCTTGGGAAATGCCCTTACACTTTGACTGAAACTGAGACCGACAGTCCTCACCACCAACAGGCAGAATGTTAGACTGAATGTATTCAAATTGAGTTCATATTTTTGAGGCCAACTTGGCTTGAGCTCTGGACCAGGCACTGTGCCCAGGGACAGGCCGCAGAGAAGCCGTGCTTGTGAGCCTCGTGGACACGTGTTGCACAATTCTAGTAATTAAGTAATTGAGTCTGTGGAGATGCTGTAAAAAGAAGACAGCCGTTCTCCCTTTCTCAAAGTGTATTGAAAAGTGTTACAAAGTTAGCAAAGCAATTTGAGAAACTCTGGATTCAGCAACAGGAAACAGGTTTCTCTACTGGGAAGCATTGTAATATGTTCTGTAAATCTCCAAGACGAGAGTAGCGAATGCAAAGTTTTCTGCATGGAATAACAGAAACTCTTATTTTTGGAGCCTCTTTCAGTGCTGGGGAGTGGTCTGCACACCCACCTTTGGGAGTCACTATAGTTGTCACTTCTTTTCCCCCAGCTCTAATATGTTAGGACAGAGAGCCTGGCTCACATACAGACCCTGAGCTTAACCACTCACGCTAGCGAAGGAGAAAGTACAGCAATATGCTAATATCCATTAACTTCTTTGCCTCATTATGCAGTGACTTCCCGGTTTTGATTAATGAAAGCATTATTGGAAACAACCGTACTCGGTTCTTTTTCAGGCACACAGCACATTATTCCTAAAGGTGGGCACATTAATCTTTCTTACTTTGTTTATTTTTACCTTCCTTTGTCTTTATAAACGGCTACCTGTGCCAGTTCTCGAATATCTTTCATTTGGACAAATTTGACCACAAGCAAATACCCTTCAGCGGACAGGGGTCTGCAATAAAGAGTCCATAGGACTGCCTTACACATGGACATGTACTCCTAACACAGTACTGTCCAGCTGCAAGGCACAACTCGAATGAAAGCCATCTATTCAAGTCTGTGCTTTAAGGAGATAGACTTCGGCAACTTGAAAAGCAAAGAAATTAATGCCCGTATATCGTTTTTTGTTTGTTTGTTTTTATCATTTGGCGAAGGCAGGAAAAGGCAAAATAATTAAAGGGAGAGGACAGGTCATGGAAGACCCAGCCCCAACACTGGGAACAAGGATTTCCCCTCCTGTGGGAAAACGGGGGTGTGAGAGTGGGGCTGTGAGGAGTGGGTGCTGTTGTAGATCAGAGAAGACCCCAGAAGACGCAAACCCCCTAGACTAGACCACTCACATAAAGAATGAAAGATCTAAGACTTGCTGGGGCGTGGTTGGGGAGAATGCCTGGTACCAGTCATATACTCAAGACACCTACAAGTTGAAATCTGTTCTCCGAACTCCCAGTGAACTGTCCTTTTGTATCCACCAACCCACCCTAAATGATTTCCTGTTCCGTGTTTCCGACACTAGAGACCCAGGTCGTTCTCCATCCAGTTACATCCAATGCTTTCTCATCTTGGTAGACGTCATCATCTGTTGAGGTGCAAAATCCTTAACCAAGGATGGATTCTTGATTTCTGTCTTTCCCTTAATACTTCCACTCAATACCTCCTCAAGGCTTATGGCTTCAGCTTTCAAAATACCCTTCAAAATACAGTCGTCTCTACTGATGACAGCATGCTACATTTCCTTCCTGAGCTGTTTCCAATTGGTCTCCTTTCCCCTGTGCTCGATTCTGACACTCTATGTACTTCAGCTAGCATGAGCGATATTTTTAAAAAAGAAATAATACCATGTTACTCTCCTTTAAAACCACCCAGCCCTTAGACTATAATAAGATTCTATTCTTGTTCACAGAGCCCGTAACCTGACCCCTGACACCCTCCCTGCCACATTTTGTATTGTACCTTAGAGCCACTTAGACCTTCCTTCTTCTCTTCAGAAAAGCCAACCTTTCCTGCCTCAGGGCCTTCACGGTAGCTGTTTCCTCTGCTTGGGATGCTCTTCTCCCCCAGGGCTTTGTGTGGCTGCCTCCTTGTCAGGAAGCCTCAGTTCAAAAGTCTCCTCTTTAGAGAAGTCTTCCTTGACCTGCCAAATCCCTACCCCCACCTGGAGTCATCCGTACCTACCACATAAACCTGTTTTCAATTTTATAAACAGCTTGACTTTATCCACAATTTAATTTGCTTTTCTCTTCATTGTTTGCCTCTTCCCCACTCGTATGAGTTCCATGAGAGCAGAGGCTTTTTCTTCCTATTCATCCCTGTACCCTTGAAGCCCAAAGGTTCTCTAATAAAATATCCTCAATAAACATTTGCTGATTGAATAAGCACACAGAAAACTATGAAATAAAAACCAGTGATATCCTTTGTTAAACATTTTAAATCTTAATAAGAAAATGAGGAAAAGTTTGTAAAAGATTGGTAGTCTTTGGACTGTTGGAATAACACTATATAAATTTGACAATAGGAAAAATAAGTCCCTGAGTAATTAACAATCCTAACTAAAGTTATTCATCTAGTACCTAAGGTGACCTAATAGATGGTGAGCAGTGGTTAAATAGCATTAAATAATAGCCATTGAAAAAGATTTTTTTTTAATTTTTATTTTTAGAGGGGAAAGGAGGGAGAAAGAGGAGAGAACATCAGTGTGAGAAAAACATTGGCTGCCTCTTGTGTGCCCCCTACTGGGGATCTAGCTCACAACCCAGGCATGTGCCCTGACTGGGACCTTTTGTTCCTCAGTTTGGCGTTCGGTCCACTGAGTCACACCAGCCAAGGCAATAACAGCCTTTTTTTTTTTTTTTTTTTTGTAGAAAAAAATATGTATTTCTTCAAAGAGATCAGTTTGGGAGTTAATAGGAAGAAGGCTGGGATTTCAGTTGGAAGATGCTGTTTTGCTAACACCAGTGACCAGACCCTCTAGCGGCTCAGCCTCAGTCTCCTTACATGTTGTGAGGTGTTCAGCACAGCAAACCCTGAGAAAGGGTGTCATGAGAGACGTGTGCCTGAGTCTTCCTGAAGTGAAGTGGAGAAGGAATTTATTTTGACCTATGAATGTGTATTTATATATAGAAGTTCCAAATGTATATCAATATTGATATTTTAAATTTTTTATAGTCAAGATCATTTGTCTTCTAGAATCTTTTATAGATGCTCATCAACTGAGTACCTACCACATATAAAATATTTCAATATATATATAAATAATAGTGCTTCATTTAAAACATGGGATTAGCCAAGAAGAGGGGAGAAAGGAGAGATTTTTCGATATGTAGCCTGGAAATAGATGGAGATGAAGAGTAAGAGAGAGAATGGTGTACCAAGAGTGTTCTCCCGATATTGGGGGTTAATCACGTAAAAGAGTGATCAACCAGCTCTGCCTGGCTGCAGAGAGCACAATGAGAACAAAAAAGTGAAATGTCTCAGGAGGCAGGTTTCAGAAGCTGCACTGTCAATAAGTATTTGTAACAGTGACAGCTGTCCCATGTTGGATCAGGTTGTTTTAGAGACCGGGAAGAACCCCATTGCCTGAACCATTCAGAGAATAGCTGTAGACACACAGTGGTGTGCTGGCAAATGCTTAAATCTAGCTCTCTGGGAAGGATGAAAAGGCAAACAAAAGAGCCCTGATGTGTTGAGTTTGCTGATTTCCATGGTGTAAATATTCCCACCGTGCCTGACTTCAAACTAACATTATGAAAAGTAGAGTTGGGAAGAAATAAGCCCATTCCATTCTCATAAGCTTGTCCAAGACGGCTCTAGTGCAGCACCAGATGTGGTCAGAACTCTTTCAGCAGCAAGTTATAGGAAACCGCATTCACATATAAGTTCAAAAAGGAGAGGAAGGATTTTGGTACATGTAACCGAGAAGCTGGGGGAGGAGGGGTACATCCTGACATTGCTGGATCCGAGTGCTCCTAAGTTGTACCGGGAATTCTTGCTGCTTTCGTTCATGCATGCAATAGAATTTAAATAAGACAAAGTGGACACAAAGTTTGAACTGTGTCTGAGACTGAATGATGATCTGTTTCCCCCACCTTATCCCACTATCTAGGGATGTCTTAGAGTCAAAATCAACAGAATTTGGCATTACATTGGATGTGGAGGCATCCATGAAAGGGGGAAATCAAACGTGTTCCGGGATGAGACGAAAGAAAACAGCAGTGATTACCAAGAGGTATGCTCAGGTGTTTTGCCTCAGGCCCCTGGAGGGCTGTTGCCAAGTGACATTGAACCGCTGCTGACATTTCTTGGTGATACTGAGCAGCTGGTGACATTTCCTAGTGAGCTCCAATGGCTCCCCTCGAAGTTACCCAATATCCTTCCGACTCAGACAATCTATCGCTGGATCCTGCGCACACCCTCACGTGTCACTGAGAGAGAACATCCTCCATTCGGTCCGTCAGCATACATTTGTTATATTGGCCCCGTCTGGTTAGCCAATCACATAGCTGAGGCATTTGGGTTTTAATCTGCTGGGGGTCAGTAGCTCTTAGAGCTGATTCAACACATCTGGACTGTAGCAACTGGACAGTGAAGAAAACAATGGTTTGTATCTATACATTAATTATTAGCTAGGTGATCGTGCAGGCTAGTTTGCCTGGGAGGTCTTTACATCTTGGCTTTTCTCTTTTTAAAGGGTGGAGATGTTAAACTCAATAGAAACTATTGGCAGAATGGACGACAAGTCCTCAAAGACTTAATGCCAATTAAAACCAAGTAAAGGAAAAAAGGCTTGTATCTCTAGATGGATAGAATATTCCCCACTGGCTAATTTACTGTGTGCCCTGTAAATCTTTCTTGCCTGAGAAAAGCCATTTGTCAAACCTACCCAAAGGTTCTGTCATTTCCCTCTTAGGCAAGCAACAGTTGAGTAGCCTGAAAATAGGAATAATGAGTGCTCTTCACATAACAATGGGATTATTTCAAGAAACCGCCTCAATAAATACTCTATGCTAAGCAAGGCCCGTGTGAAAGATATTGAAAAGAACAAATTTTCCTGTATCTCAGGATCTTATTATCGCTTCAGGGAAAGTGGAATTAGAAATAATTAATGCTAAAACAGGGCAGAGGTTAAGACACACTGGGGTGGGTACAGGGAGACATTCTTCCGTTCATGGATGGAAGGTGACATCTGAGCCACTCTCTAGAAGAAAACAATATTGGAATGAGCTCCATCTGATTATCCATTTATCCCCAGAGGAGAAAGAAGAGCTTATCCATTGATGATCTCAGAGAAGTCTGGATGCTGAGGGAGGGAAAGCCCACAGCCTTTAAAAGTTCATGGTGGACCATTAAGGTTTCCTGGTCTTGTTATTGAACTACAGTTATAAATAACATCAGCATTAGGGGGCACAGTGAAGATTTCAGGGGACCTGAGTCTTCATTTATTTGAAACTTCTTGTGAATCTACAGTTAGTGCAAAACAAAAAATATATATATTTTAAAAAGGCAATAATGGCCTCTGTATATCCCTAAAATTCACTGTCTGATAGAAAATCCATTAGCTACATGTGGTTACTGAGCACCTGAGACATCTTTTAAGTATAAAATGCCAGATTTAGTATGACAAAGAAGTCAAAATGTCTCATCAATGATTTTTACATTGATTACATGCTGAAATGATAATGCTTAGAGTATATTGGGTTAAATAAAATATCTAATTCAAATTAGTGTTGCCATTTTACATTTTGATGTGGCTACTACAAAATTTGAAACCGCGCATGTGGTCCACACTGTATTGCTATTGCAACAGCACTTCTCTAAGCCATTTTCTCAAACGAGTTTGTGAAGCTACAGTTCTGCAGTTAGCGGGCTATAGAAACATCTTCTCTGTAGGCTCCACTTTTCCCGTATGGGATGTAGCCTTGGGAAGGGATGGAGGACGAGGGAAGCCCTTAGGTCTAAGCCATGTTTAATAATCTAGGATCATGTGTCATTTATGAGCTTTTAAGCTTCATTTATTAATTATCCCTTTTGGCTTCTTGTGTCTTTTTCAATGGCTAGAGATGGGACAAGAGGACAAGGATTAGCAGGCTCCTTTAAACCTTCAGCGTGAAGGGGCAGGTGAACTACTAAGAGGATATAGAGGAGGAAGAGAACCCTTTTAATCCGGGGCATATAAAAAGACTAATAACAAAATGGCACTTATTTTGAGCTATGCATATTGGAATATTCTAGGACAACAGCATATTAGAGCGAGTATTTTAAAACCTGGGACTACGGGACTGGACATTGACTGGATATGAAGATTGTTGCCTGGGCAGTGTGTGGTGTCCCTGAGGTTGCTTAGGACACACTGTAAGCTTGAGTTTGAGGATTACTCCAGAGGCAAAGAAAAGAGCCCTTAAATAGCTGTCAAGCAGGGGAGTAAGATGACTGGGGCTCTGACTTGAAATAAATGCTAGTAGTATGAAGAAGAGATTGACCTAAAGGGAAAGTGGAGGCCGGGAGAACGAAGTACCCAAGAATTGCCCAGTAGCCTGTAGAACTTGAACATTAAAGATGACGAAACCCAAATTGGTTTGGAAAATAATGGATTGGAAAAATCAAAACAATGAATTGGAAAAATCTCTGTAATTTTTTATTTGAATTCTCTCAGTAGTTGAAAATGTTCTCCAATTCGGCCCTGTCTGAGGCAGCTACTTACCTGTCCTTAGTCTCCTGGGGAAAAGAGACACTAAACAAATGTTTCAAAGTGTGTCACTGAGCATTGTGCAGGTCAAGTGCAAAGTACTTCTAGCACATTTTACTTCAGACAGTCCTAAACTAACTTAACCTTAAGCATCAGGAAGTGACATTTCAGCTGGGCCCAGGAAAATAATTCACCAGCAGGGCTCATTGAACAGGGAGGAGGGAAAATGAATACGCCGGGCTGAAGAAACTATACTTATGAAGAAGTTCAGATGGGAAAGAGCATGAGGCTTGTAAAGAACCCACAGGAATTCAGTTTCACTAGAATGTGAGAGCAGGAAGAGAAGAAAGGTGTGCATGAGGGTAAAATTATGCATGGCTATGTCGTAATAGAGACTGCAGTCCATCACCATGCAAAAAAAGAGTGAAGTCACTTTCATACAGGGACAGGAAATGACTGGATATGAATTCCATATTGGAGTGAGAAGGTAGGTTGAACCCACCTAACCACATGGCTGAGAGGATAGAAGGAGAGGTGTACTACAGCGTATAGAAAACCCTGTGCCTAGAAGAAGACAGGAAAAGTTGCTAAGCACAGTGTTAAAGATGTCCATTTGCTGAAAAAAATGAATAAAGAATGGATTGGAAGGAGGAAGAGAAGCAGTAAAAACCATTTAGGAGGCTGTTACATGCAATCGTGAGGAAGATGGTGGTTACCTGAATTTTAATTGTACCAGGGGAAGTAGAAACACACAAGCAAAATAAAGAATTTACAATTCTTTATTCTTCCTTTAGGAAGGAAATCGATGAGAACTACTGATGACTAATTGAATGTAAGGAAGTGATGGAGAGAGAGTAGCCAATAGGATTCACGGAGCTGGTATGGTAGACGATGCCTTCCATGAAGAAAAGGAACAAGGAAAAGTGTGGAGAATGTTTAAAACACCATGCATAATAAAAACACCATGCATATTCAGAGCCTCTTTTCCTGTTGGATTAGATTGGTCAGGAATTTGAGATGACTAAGTCCAACACTGTCATTTTGTAGCCAAGGGGCATTCAGAGTTTAAGTGATATTTGCAAGGGCTCACAGCTGGTTGCTGATGGAGCTGGAACTGGACCTTGAATCCTAGGTAGCCCAGCTCTTTGTTGGACATCCTTGCTTCTCCAAGTTGGTCCACAGACCTGGAAGCATTAGTATTACCAGGGATCTTGTAAAAAAACGCAGCTCTAAGGCTCCACCTAAATCTTCTGGATCTGAACCGCATTTCAACAGCTTCTCATAGAATTTGCACATTAGAGATTGAATTTTACTGTTCCACATCACAAATTCCCATCTTGTACATAGATATCCGAAGTTAAATCCACAAGATACTTTCTTTCCGGCAGAATACAAACACTTTTACTTTCCTTTTTCTTTTATATAACTCAGCACCATAAATCTCAATTCTTTTTTAAGTAAAAAGAACCCTTCCTGGTCATGCCAGGGGGCTGCTTTTTACTCTTTTGAAAAAGAAAGGTTAAACATCTCAGCCACTTTTCCAGTGACAGAGAATGTCATTGAATAGAGCTATGAGTTCAAAAATGCAAGCAATCTATTTTTAATGACTTACATTGTTCTTAAGGATAAAGATGACATAGTTGATCTCTCAAATGTTGCTGGCTTGGTAACTCATCCCTGACACCAATCTGATTAATTCTGGACAACATCTTGTTCCCTGTTATTTGTAGGAGGGAACAACATGCTCCTTGTTCTCAAAGGCTGTAGACACTTCCCAGAGTTACTTTGTTCTGCACAGGCTTTCAGGATGGTCAACTGTTTTTCACAGGAACTAGTCTGATTTGCATTCAGATCAAACTTTGTATTTTCAGGTGATCTTTTGGTTCATTCTTTAGCCTGTGCATAGTACAAGCTTTTGTTATCTGTTGCTGTCACTTAACCCAATATTTCTTTATTTTCTTTTCCTCTTACAATACTCCTTTTACAAACTCTAACCCTGTCAGTTTCTTCTGGTGCTCCAGTGCCTGAAAGTCTTCATTAGCCAGTAGCTCAGGGGTCATAGTTCCAGGACATAGGAAGTCTTCTGAAAGCAGAGCATAGTCGTATTCATTGTGGTTTCCCAGAATCCGATAGAATATATTGTATTTCCACCCTCAAAGACAAGGGACAAAAACCCCCCAAACCAAACTGGCTTAAACAATAAGGAGAATTCATTAATTCACAAGTCTGAAAAGTCCAGAGTATGCCCTGACTTGGGGGAAGGCTTGATTTAGTGATTTGAACCTACTGCGTCACCAAGGCCACAGTGACTTCTCCTGGTAGCATGATGGCTTCAGTGGTTCCAGGCTCCCCATCTTCACATTACACAATTGGAGGAGGGGCGGCGAGGGGAGAGAATATCCTCTAGTTGTTCCCATGGAAGGGAAGAAAACTGTTTTCAAGAAGCTGGTAGCTTCTTTTTGTTTTTAATTGCCTATGGAGTGCCCATTCTTGAATATCGCTTGGTATCCGAGGAGATGGACTATGTTGGTTGGCTTGAGCTAAACCAGGACACTCCTGAAATCAGGCTGTGGTGGCAGAGCCTAGCCATGCCACCTGGGTATGTCTACCAAAGACAATATGTGGACTAAAGAAAAATTTTTAAGTTATTCCAAAGACAATGGCAGCAGACTAAAGATTTCTGTGTATTGAATAAATGCATGAACAATTGAGTTCATGTTGATTTCAGATAACACAAAACTAAGTCTTAAAATGCAATCTAGGAATGGTAAAGATTATTTCTTGGATAATTTCTAAGAGGACAGGGCAATATCAAAATCTTCTTATTACTCAAAGCAAAATAATCCATATTTCTATAAATCTTTAAACCAGTTTATCCTGTCCTGATCTCTATTTCCCTCCACACACAGAAGAAAAGATATTTAACCCCTTTTCTTCTGTTCTGGCCAGAATGTGACTGAATCTTGCTAACTGCCAATTTTGCTATTATTCTGAGATTTGGAGTTTATTAAAATTCTCAGCTCACATCTAACCTCAAATGCCATTTAATTGGTAACTTAACTTTCTTCCTCTTCAAAGGCCAAAGGTTAAAAATCAAAGTAGCATTGTCCTTCAGTCTCCATTTGGCTTAGACTCTCTGTCCGATGCCTGCAACGCCAAGTTCATCGAGGATCAACTGTGGACTGCCATTCCTGTTGTGCATGTCTTTGGTTTGGCTTGTACATCAGTTCAACATGGATTGAAAGCAGCATCTGCTAGAATCCAATAACAATGTCTTGTCAGCTCAGATTTGTGGTCCTTCCTCTTAGTTGCTATCTTTTTTTTTTTTTAAGTCAAATAGTGGTTAAAAGCTGCTAGGATTTGTAGTATCCAAAAAGCAGCTTCTTGTTGCTTAACTAGAAATATATCTTTTTTACCATTCTAAAGAACTTGTATATTACAACATGTATATGAAGCTGAGCCCTCTTACAGAGCAGACCTCTGGTTGTTCTTATTTTTTTGAAATTTCTTTTCCTTTCTAATTAACTGCTGTTTCAGTGACAGCTGTCAACCGCTGTAAATATATTCTTAGTATGGATATATGATTTATATGAGGTTTCACGCTCCACTCCACTCTTGGACCAATCCCAATGAACCACACAAATCAAATTTTAAAAATTACTATAGCATAATTAAGACTATGTTCTCTGTGACAGCAACACCATAGTTTAGAAATTTTTAAAGTTGTCAAATTCATCATTTACTCCAAACATATTAAACATTTTGACAAGGAATTGTAGATACCATCTCCTTAGACAGCCACGTCAGTTTTTTCTCCACTCCTGGTTTAGACCCTTTATCTTGAGATTAATTTGCTGCACCATCGAAGAGAATGGTTAGGTTTACCAGTATACTACAGGACACCCCAATGTAGCACACTTTAAAGACGGATTTGGGTTCAGATCTCCCCTCTGTGACTCACTAGCTGTGAGGACAGAGGTAAGTTGCCCAGCCTCTCTGATTCAGTTTCTCCCGGAAATCAATGAGCTAATGCAGAAGAGCAGTTGGCAGAAGGCTGGGAGGTGGTAGGAGCTCGGTGAACGCTCACTCCTATGAACCGCTAAGTCCTCACACATTCATCTTGGGCCCTTCCTAGAGTCAGCACGTTAACCTGCGTGGGAATGCAGGTAGGGAGAAGGAGGAGAGCTCTTCGGACATGTTTGGTTATTGTAAAGTAAATGTTTTGAGAAAAGCATCTTTCGGGTAGAAAATGAGAAATAATAACTATTTAACATAACTGCCTGGAAGAATGCCCCGGGTTACATGTCGAATCTATATTGCAAGCCTAGACCTGCCATGTGTAAATAAAGACTTTGAAACACAGTCACAGGTCCATTTATTTTGCCTTATTATCTGTAACTGCTTTCAGGGTTTAATGGTTGACTTGAATAGTTGCAACAGAAGCCACCTGGCCCACAAAGCCTCAAATATTTAATATTTGTCTTTTTACAAAAGTAGTTTGCCAACCCCTGGGCTAGAACATCACTTAAGACTATGAAAAGGTCATAGCCACATAACTTTGTGAGTCCCTCGGAGAGCAGAACTGGAGACCAGCCCTTGAGTGCAGGTAGTTTGTTTGGGAAGTGATCCCAGGAAACAGCACTGGGGGATTAGAAGGAATGAAATAGCGTAGGAGAGAAAGGCTGTGTTCTCAAGCCGATCACTGCCATGAGCAACTGGGGCTCAGTCTTGCAAAGACCCCCAAAGAGCTGTGTCAAATGCAGCTACAGTGTCTACCTGAGGGATGGGAGAAACGTGCATCTATCCACCAGCTTCAGTCATTCATTCGACAAGCTCCCCCTGGGATGTTAACTCCCTCTCATCCCCAGATTTGTACAAGCACCACTGCTAAAGGATTTTTATGTATATCCCTCAACTCTGCCACACGGAAGACCCAGGCTCCAGAAGTGAGGAGTGCACGGTGCAGCTGTACTGAGATGGATGAAGTGTCATGGGTGGCTCCGAGGTGAAGTGAGTTGCCCAGCAGTGGCTGGAGCAGATGGCAGGCCAAGAGGATAGAGACAGGGCACACACAGCAGGTGTCCCACAGAGAACCTGACTGTCGCCGAGTGCTTCTTAGACTGTGCAAATTGCTGAGTGAGAAATGCTTTCTCTGCATTATAGCCCTGCCTTTGATGCCGACACAATGAGCTAAGTAAGTCCTTTACTTCTTACAATTAAAGACATGAATGAAGGGACTTAAGTTAGAGACACAAAATAGATACTAATAACAATGGTAGTAGTTAATATTGACTTCCTAGCCAATGCTGTAATCCCTCCCCTTGAATTTACTCATTCAATCCCCACAATAAACACTGCAGGTAGGGAATATTATCTGTATTTTTATGAATGAGGTTTAGAAAGGTGAAATAGTTTGCCTAGAGACATACAGCCAGTAAATGGGAGCGCTTAGCTCAGACTCAGACCCAGGGCTCCGCGACCCGGAGGTCATGCTCTAAAAGATTTCCTCAATCTGCTTTCCAAAATTTTTATAATTGCTTCTTGGCCAAATGCACATCTATCGTTACATACATTTTCTGATAGAATCTGTCCCAGCATTTTAATGATTCCTACACTATGATGAGGCCAAATGCTGGATCGCGATGAGTCAATAAAAAGGTTGAGAACTCTGACATGTTTATCGTTTAATCAGTTATTTTAATCACTTGTTATTGATTAGCTGACAGTAGACTAGCGAACATCCAAACTAAATTATAATCAATAAGTATGCTGGAGTCTTCACCAAATCCTTGTGGGCATTTACATTTTCATTACTTAGCTCCTGGGTGATAGAAAAAATGGCCCAGGCCTGTAAATAGTACCTAAAAGCACACAAATACATTTTAAACTGATTTTCATGGTACCATGTGCTATGGCTTCACACAATATGATAAGCGAAGGCAGTGTCCCCATATGAAAACCTAAATTAGATTTCACGGCAGCCTGATGCAATGAGAACAGACCTGAATCTACAGTCCCAAGTCGTGAATTCAAGGCCCCACGCGGTCACACACACAGGGCACAAGGCCCGCGCTTCAGCCCCTTCAAGTCGGTTTCCAATTTTCACAGTGAGATGCGGTGTACCTGCCAGACCGCCCCAAGGTTCAGAGGAGATCACGCACTTGAACACAACCTTGAGCACAGGACGTAAATGGAATTGCTAATGAGCAGAATAGAAGTCTGTTCCGCTGGGGGCTATAGGAGCACCTTAGCCGATGTCAAACGTGCCTGTTGGTGTCTTTGAACACAATCAACTGATTTTTTGTTCTACCAAAAATGATGCACCTACAGTAATGAGTTCAAGAGCCTAGAAATACTGAATTTTACAACTGCCAGGGAATCTGTGAATACTCTGGATAATTGGGATTAACACCATGTTTCAGTAGGACCTTCGTCGTTGATCTTGCTGCTTGAGAGTGTTTTGGGCCAAGGAAATAACTAACAATGTATTTTGAACAAGACCTTTTTTTTTCCCAGTCAAATGGGCACATAACTTTGGAACAATTTTTGAAGATTTCATAAAAATAGTTAAATTAATGAACAAAACTTATGCTAACTACAGTTGCAACAGAGGACAAAACATATATTGACTTGAGCAATGATGATAAAAATTGCTGACCTTTATTGGGTGCTGAACACATACCAGACATTTAGCTAAATACTTTCCGTTCTTTCCCATCTTGGAGAATCTACCTTCTACCAAAAGCTCAAAAAATACCAGAGAAAATTGACTCTCTCAGTTTTTTCTCTGTACTTGCAAAGGTATTCTGGGTCATGCGGATAATATTTTTCCTTCTATTTTTTGGGCATACGTGTTCTGCTAAGTGATTCTAGAACATAACTCTTCTGTATTTGGATTCAGATTCATCCATGGCCTTGGAAAGGGGACAGTGAGCTGAAATATGTCTAAAGATTTGCAACACCAGGGAAGAGCCTGGAGGACATTATGCTAAGTGAAATAAGCCAGACACAGAAGGACAGATACTGCGCAATTCTACTGATATGAGGAATCTAAAATAGTCCCACTCCTAGAATTAGAGAGTAGAACGGTGGTTACAGGGGCGGGAGGGGGAGGGGGAAACAGGGAGTCGTAAACTGGTGTGATGTCCGAGTTACGCAAGCTGAGTTTGGTCCAGAGAGCTGCTGTCCACCACAGTGCCTATAGTCGGCAGTGCTGAATTTTGCACTTAAAAATGTGTTAGGAGCGTAGATCTCATGTTAAGTGTTTTTGCCATAAGAGGGGCAGGAAGCAGGGAGGGGCAAGGGAGGGGTACTTGCCTAGAGAAGAGCAAAGCATGGATCCTGCACTATGACCAGCTGGCAGGTGGGGTAGAATTTCTTTTCTTTGGCAAGAACCCCCTCTGGGAGGCTTAGGCTTTCTTTATCCTCTGCGTCTGAAGCTTCAAAGGAAGTTTTTTGCTGTCAAATCTCCAGGGCATGGGAGAAATGACCTGCTCATTCTCCATCTCAGAGCAAGAGCTGCAAAAAGCCTGGAGGGAAGTGGTGTTGGCTGAAATACACTTTATGTGATGTGGCTGCAGGAAGCTACATGCTGACTCTGACATTGCCCCTGATTCTGTTGTCAAACTCTCCTTGTATCTCCCTCAGTTGGTGATTTAATTCCGTCATCCCCATACCAGAGCTTTTGCAAGGTCCCCGGCCTCCTGTGTTCTGTATTCTAGTAGCTTTGGAGTGAAGGCCTCTGGGGATGTATTCCTCCAGTGCAATCACAATTATAATGGCTGGAATGTCTCTAATTGGCCCACCTTAATACACACACACACACACACACACACACACGCTAAGGATACAACTGACAGCATGTGATAGACTCTGACCTATCACTGTGTTTCTTCTTACTATCATTACTGTAAGAATAGTAAACATGAGATCTACCCTCTTAACCAATTTTTCGGTGCATAATGCAGCATTGCTGACTGTAGGCACTGTGGTACACAGCAGGTCTCCAGACCCTGCTATTCTGGCATAGTTGAGACTTTATGCCTGTGACTGGTAACTCCCCATATCCCCTCCCCCAGCCCTGGGAAACCACAATCCTACTGTCATTCTATAAGCTTGGCTATTTTAGGTTCCTTGTACAAATGGAATTGTGCAGTAGTTGTCTTTTTGTAACTGGCTGTTTCACTTAGCACAGTGCCCTCCAGGTTGATCCATGTCACCTATTGCAGGACTCCCTCCTGTTAGAACCGTCACCTGATCCAGCAATCCCACTTCTGAGATGTTTATCAAAATGACTTGAACTCAGGACCTCAAAGAGACAGCTGCACTCCATGTCCGTTTCAGCACTGTTCACAATAGCCAAGATGTGGAAACAACCTAAACGTCCATTAATGAATGAATAGATAAAGACAAGGTGATATATACATAATCGAATATTATTCAGCCTTAAAATCGGTTTTTTAATTGGCAAAGTTTTGGTTTTCTATTTTGTTGTTTTACTTTGAATTAATCTTCCATGATTTACAAATTGAATAGTGCGCTCGCTCTCTCTCTCTCTCTCTCTCTCTCTCTCTCACACACACACACACACACACACACACACACACACACACACGAAATATTGGTAGCTACACTACCCTGGTCCACATTCCAATGTGGTGACAGCCCATGAGAGGTGAGAAGCGTCTGCTGGTGTAGACTGAAGTAAATGTTCTTTCACACAACACAGGCCCATCCTGGCCCACTTCGTGTTGCATTTCTGGATGGTCCCTTGTAATATGAAAGTTTGATATATCTTGGTTAATAAACCTCATCTTTGCCTCCAGAAACTATACGTCCCTTTGTCTGAGTGATCAGCCCCCAAGAAAAAGCAAAGTTACATGCCTGCTTATCCCTTTCTGGAGACCAAAGCTTGTTTACATCATCCAGGCTGACTTAGGTCCCTTGTGATAAAATATGAGGAACTAGAATGTGCTAGAATATAAGTTCCACAAGGATGAGGTGTTCTATTTGTTTGCATCACAACTGTATCTGTAGCATCTGAAACAGTGTCTATACTTAGGAAGTACTAAACACAACTACTGAATAACTAAATGAACCAAACTCATTTATCTACAGGTCTTCCAACCTTTGAGGTAGAAGAGGGCCATTCTGCTCGTTTAGTGACTGTGATCCTATATGTTGGCCAAAGGATAAAACTGAATGACCAGACCATTTTATTTCTATAAGAGAGAGTTAGGGGCTAAACTGCTGAAGTTCAGATTCCCATTGACCACTACAGCTGCGTGACCTTGGACAGGTTACTTATGCGCTCTGTACCTCTATATCTCTCTCTCTAAAATGGTATTTGCCTCATAGAGTCAGGAGGTTGAATGAGGCAATCTGTGTAAGACATTTAGCAGAATATATAGTGCATGGTACGTGCTTGATAAATGCTAGCTGTTAATTTTGTACCTTGAAGCTCATTTTGGAACACAGACTAATAAATCATTTCGTCTGGGCAGATTATACATGTAGGGCAGTCGGAGGAGATAATGCTACTGCTAAATAGAAGGCCCAGAATGCAATTCTAAGGAGTCTAGGCAGTGGGAGTGATGCAGTGTGCTTAAGCAGCGAAATGGTTTACTGTTCCCCCAACTATGCATTAGGAAAACTAATGTTAGTGGAAGAGGATGGGCTGGATTAACGGCAGTTACTGCCCATGGTCTCCACGGGCACTGACTAATACAGATTCAGGGTTTTCTTTCACTTATTTTCTTGTCATGCCTGTAGAAATTATTCTTATTTTCTTTAGTTTGGGAGGTTTCATAGAGTTCTCAAAGGTTAATTAGTTCCTGGATTTGTAAATTAGGCAAAGCCAGGAGCCCTCCCTCCCTCCCTCCCCGGCAAAATGATCTATACAAGCACTTCTCAGAATAATGCACCAATCAAGGAGGGAAATTCCGCCCACTCCCTTTGCTCTTGCTGGTACTTAAGCCTTTCAAAATGCATGGCGCTTGTGACCTGAGAAGTCACCTGGGAAGCTATCTTGGGAGCTCTTCAAAGTCAGCACTCAGCAGTGTGTTTACGACCCAGTGAGAGGAGGCAGCAAAGGAGGACATGTTGTTTGGGGCTTGTTTTCAAGCACTGTTCCACTTGAACTCTCTCCATCCATGGGTGGAAAATTCAATTAGTCTCCAGTTTGGGGCTATTTCTCTAGGACTAATAAAAAATATTTCCTAGAATGTGAAAATTATTAAACAGGAGGTATCATATCATTCTTTCCAGCCAAATACCCAAAACCATTTATGAGCCTCCTGAGAGGGGATCTGATTGTGTGAAGAAAAAGGAGTTATTTACCCATTCAACAACTATGTATCATGTAGCTACTTTATTCCTGATCCTAGTTCTATACTGTTGAATGGTACAGTGCACCTGTCATCATGGAATCCATATATAGTCCCGCCCTATATGTCATCTACAAGTTCATGCCTAATGCCTTTGGAGTAATTAAGTTTGAATTCTGGAGTCACACAAACCTACGATAGAATCCTATATACTAGTTGTATCATCTTGGGAAAATTACTTAATTTCTCTAAGTGGCAGTTACTTTATCGGCCCTGGCTAGTGTGGCTCAGTGGACTGAGTGCCGGCCTGTGAACCAAAAGGTCACTGGTTCGATTCCCAGTCAGGGTACTTGCCTGGCTTGCAGGCCAGGTCCCCAGTAGGGGGCACATGAGAGGCAACCACACATTGATGTTGCTTCTCCCTCTCTCCCTCCCTTCCTCTATCTCTAAAAATAAATAAATAAAATCTTTTAAAAATATTTCTGATATTTAAAAAAAGATATGTAACAGCTAATCAATTAGATACTAGCAATCATTAGAAAAGCAAAAATAAAATTGTCTGTCCCTAGATAATATTTGTAATTCTCAAAATGGTGTCAGTGAAAATGATTTTATTCTTACAGAAAAAAACTGAACAGTCTAGAAGCCCTAGAATAAGAGAATAATTAGGAGTAATCTTTAATTTACAGATGTCTAAATTATCTTCATGGTATTATTCAAAAAAATTTTTATTATGTTCTTAAATGTATCAGCGTTTTATTTTTTATTTTGGATATCTTATCTTTCACCCACTTTATACCAAATTCTATGCATGGGGAAGACTAATTTTAGAGACAGCTAAAAAATGGCCACCTAATTTTAGAGGCCAAAGGTATTGCATATACCCTGTTTCTCCCTTGCTTACCTAGAATTTTGGTTAATTCTTTTAATTACTATTTGAAACTCAAATGCTTATGAGGAAGGTAAACACTGAAGCTGTTATCAAGTGTTTACATTCTGACATGAGTAAATTTGTTAGCATGTAAATATGTGAGCATACGTTCACTGACCAAGATCCAGACAGCCCTGCGGATTGGAAGGAGCAATGGAAGTCTCACTCTTCTTCCACGCGGAAATAACCATCAAGTTTCATATATGAGCTTACATCTACCCAAATATTTTTCTTTACATAAATGGGGCCACATTGTATATATTGTCCATATTGTATATATTGAATTTTGATTAATTCATTGCCAGAATAAAACTACATGTAAGAACAATATGTACAATATGCTGCATTTGTGTGTGTAAGGTCACTCTTTTAACAGATGCTAGTATCTATGTTTTATTTAACTAATCTCTTCAGTGGTTGGTGAACATCTAGATTATTTCTCCACCCCATAGTAAATTAACTTTCTTACTCATCTACGGGACTGACACCATCCCACACACCAAACCAGAGAGGTTTATAAGCAAAGGGTCACTTTTTGGAGACTTAAAAAAAAAAATAAAAAAAGATAAAGCAATATATTAGAAATTTGAGTTATAAAACCATTAGTATCAGCCTCAAAGATCTGAAGACTTAAGGCTTGTAAGGGATTCTAAAAGATTAAATGTTTGTTGATAAAAACTTCATGTCCTAAATAAGAATTGACTTTCCTCCAAATAAGCTGACTCTCATGAACTCAGATATTGAGATTAGTCCACATGGAGAGAGGGGGCTCAGAGACCTCAGCTCCTTAAAAATGCTAATGACACATATTTTCCTCAGAGGGTCTTTGCCGTGGAGTTGAACAAATATGTTGCAAAGATGAAAAACATTAGTTTCAATTATTGAAATGATTTGTTGCCAATAACAAACACAGTGCTTAATACATAGCCCTCCGTATCACATGGGCAGGGTGATATAAAAACCATTTACATGTTCAGCTTAAGAGAATTAGCGATTGTAATTTTTGGTCCTGTCGGAGAGACCGGAGTGATGTTTCAGAAGCTGGGAGTTCAGAACCCCCTACTTTGATGTTGGGGATCACAATCACGTTGAACACATGGACACCCCAATGCCACAGGGGCCGAACTGTTTGAATGATTATGTAGTGACATTAAATTAATGGAAACCACGTTGGAGAAGAAAGATAACTTCTTTTAAGTCATGGAAAATGTCTAGTGTCTCTTGCGAATGGAATTACTTAGGAAGACAAATGAAATTAAATATGGTAGTTTTATGATATAAGTTTAATTTATGCCTATAATTTAATTGAGTTGACTGATAGCCAAGTTTATTCAGCCACTTGGGCACACAACAGCTTCTGTGGCAATAAGTCAATTTTTCCACATCACCCTTGTTCAAAACCGAATCCTATTAGAGTTCTCTAAGTCTCCCTTCTACAGTTCGCCAAACTCATTTGACGCTATATTTTGTGGAAGCAATTAACTAGCATTAGAAAACTCTGATTAAAGCATTATGATTAATTCATGCGTAGTCATTTCCACTTCAACAGGTCTGTTCACTTGAATCTGTGCTTAATGCTTCTTTTTAGCCACTGCTTCTTTATTTAAACAAACAATCAAAATTTCTTCTCTAAGCGGGTAGGAGAGAGGGAGGAAACTGGGGTGCCACAGGGTTGTGTTGTGATCTATTTGCAGGTTCTTCCCGAGCTAGCTCCCATAAGTTTATTTATGCTGAAAACATTTTTAGACTTAAGTTTTATGTCAAATATGGATTTCAAAGGAACTTCAACCAGCGCGTTTCTCCCTCATAGAAGTATCAAGTATCAAAACAGTATTTGAAGTCCAGGACCTTGCAAAGCTTTGAGTTTCTGTTCAGCAAAGAAGAACACAATTTTCTGCCATCAAAAATGATAGAAGAAAAAGTCCCAATTTCTGTATTCACCTCATAAGCACTCCCTTCCACTGAGACTTCTCCCCACCCCCAGCTTCTCCTTGATTTCTTAATAGTTTTTCTATTCCTAGATTCCTTGAATTTCTTCTCTAAAGTTGCTCTGTACCTATTTGTTGCTCTCTATCCCCAATGAAGAAGAGAAACTTGTCTATTGGATAAAACATGGAGGAGTTGGTTGAAAATGGATCTGGTGAGCCGACCGTGAGAGAGAGAAAGTACAGAGAAGGAGTTCACCCATGAACAAATGCATGGGGCAGGCACTTTACAGCCACACTTTCCCACAGCTGTTAATCTCTCACCGATCTCCCCGCGCCAATGTGCCATGGTGAACGACATTTAGGTTGGCGTGGGTTTGTTTCCTTCTCTGACAACGTGGCATTTTGAGAGGCCACTGAAGATGATGCTCAGGACACTTTTCACCATTGAAGAAACTATTCGCTCAGAACATGTTCCTCCAGTTATTATGGTGAACTTCTCCCTCCTACGAAGAAGATCTGAACTGACCGAGGGAGGAAATGACCCCAGAGAAGTGACAGCTAAACACTGCCCCAGTCATGACCACGTGCCATGTGGAACATTTAGGGAATGACTAAGATAATTATTGCAGCGGATTGGCATTGTGTAACTTTGGCTGGTCCCTGAAATCGAAGCAAACTGTGGTAGGAAGGCAGGTTGACACCATCAAAACCATAAAACTCAGTGGGAGAAACCATCTGAAAGCGACTTGCAGAGAGGGACTTCAGACCTACGTTTCAGTGAAAGGCATGAGCAGCAAAGCCTGTATATGTGTGGGCACAGGTGTGCGATGCCTTAAGAGACTTTAATCATTTGAAGGGCTATTTTTAAAAAAAGATTCTTTTCCGTGATTCGTGCACCAATATCCTTTATGCCACTGAACAGTTTCAGGAGGTGGTAATCTATATGGTGGAATGTTGAGGTGTTTGGGTAGGACTGTCAAATCTCTCAGTAGAAGGCTATATCATCCCAAATCACTGATACTGGGGATTCTAAAAAAGAACAAACATTTTTATTAGGTTGGCACAATTTACCAAAGAGGGACTATTATTATACAAATTTATTATATGGAATTATGATATATATACTATAGTACACTTATATGTATTACATATAGTATTATTTATCAACTAGCTAGAATGTATTCATAAGATTAATCAATTATTATTTATGCCCAGGTAGGAGTGAGTTTGTAAAAGAGAGAAATTGGGCTAGAAGACAGCTCAGATAGAAGTTCATCCTCTGCCTCTCAACTCTCCCAATGGCCTTGAATAACATAGTTATTCTGAATATCAACATTCTCACCTGGAAAATAGGCATGCCTGAGACAGCCTTGGGGTCCCCATGAGGATCGCCTCACACATCTGAATGAGACGAAGTAGAGACTTTATATAAGTGCAGCGCAGTCCCACCTTGTCTTACATGAGGTTACGTTCTCTAATTCATACATGAAATGAAAATTGGTTAAAGTCAAAATTACCTGCGGAAAAAGTAAACAAAGTAGAAACAGACTCACAGATGCAGAGAACAGACAGGGGTTGGGGGCCTGGATGGAAAACATAAAGGGAGTAATAAGTGTCACTTGGTAGTCACGGGACGGGCACGGGGTATAAAGCACCGCATAGGGAATATAGTCAGTAATGTTGAAATCACTGTGGGTGGTGCCAGGTGCATCAATGAAATATCGGGGGGAACCACTTTGCAAAGTACATGATTAACTACTGGGCTGAACACTCGGAAGTCACATAAAATAATATTGAATGTAAACTGTAATTGGAAAATGAAATGTATAAACAAAGACAATTTTGAAAGAAACTACAAATTCATGTTAAAGAATACTTGTGAAAAAAATCTTTAAATAATCCTTGAAGCATAGGATTTATGGTAGGGTTGCCAAATTTAGTAGAAAAAAAATTTCCTGTGTTTTGCCAAGTATAATGCAGTCCTGTAGATATTGTGCACTCATGTTTTTGTCCCAAACTTTCAGGGAAAAAATCTTTCGTTTTAATTTGTTCATGCAATTTTTTATTTATTTGTATTTAGATACTTGTTTTTTGTATTATAAAGGAATGTTTGCATTTATTCCAGAGTATTATTTTGCATACAGATATTGTTATTGGCTTCTAGAGTTACACTTTTTTTTAATGCATGAGCATAAATGAAAGAATTAAAAACATTTCCATAGATGCGGAATTAGTACTACCCACGTATAATGCGCATCCTTATCTTTCCCTCAAAAATTTGGGCAAAAAGTCTGCATTATACACGGTAAAATGCAGTATTGTAAAAAAAGATTTCTTTGTTAATCTGCAATTCAGATGTGACGGTGTGTCCTGCATTTATCTGGCAGTCCTCACTCGGGGCCACCCTCACATACTGAGACACCCACCATAGTCACCACTCGGTGAGAGCAGCACAGCTGGCTTCCCTCCATTCTCAGAACAGGTCTCTGTTTCTCCACTTGAGAACCAAGTGGAGAAAATTGGTTAAGAGCCAGATTGTACAGAAAACCTTGCCCATGTGAATAGCAGACTCACATTCCGGGAAGTGTGGCTTTATACACAGGGAGGCGCCTAGGACCCGAGAGAAAGCAGAGCAGAATGGCTCCTCTCATCTGCCCCCTTCAGAGCATCTGCCCAATGAATGGAAGGAAAGCGTGCACTACTTTGTTTTGTTTTTGTTTTGATGAGTCAGATACATTAATATAACTTAATGCGCCATGTAAGGGTTATATAAAGTGCCATCAAGTATCAGAAAACATTACGGTGGTAACTACTTACCCCACCTGTATCCTCCCAATGAAGAGAAAGTTGGTTTTAAACTTCAGGCACCTCGTGGTCACCTCGGGTCAATCCTGAAAGCCTTGTGATACCACAGCCCGTGGTTTTCACTGGAACCACATTACCATCCCGGTTCAGAGACGTGTACTGCTCTTCCCGCAGGAGCTTAGGGTGCAGAGAGCACCCGGCAGTGAGCAGGCACATCGTCACACTCCCTCACGTCGCAAACCAGAAACTTGAAGAACAGTACCAGGCATGCGCACTCACCCCCCTGACAGCCCTCCGTCAAAAATGATTGTTGAAATAGAATTTCAGTATAGATACCATGGAGAGAGTACATGTCGCCTGTTCGGTGCCCAGAGAATAAATTATCACATAATCTATTACAATCCTCACATCTGGTAGAACATAGAGATATTAACTTCTATTGTCACTTGTTTAAAAACAAAAAAGTCCCTTGTCTTTTAAAGCTAATTTACTGCAATTAAGGACTCATCCAAGCCTGGATAAAATGCTATTAAAATGAAAAGTGTCGCTATAGAAGAATGAGAATGTGAGATCCCTAATCTATTAGATGTTTTAAAAATCTGAGTCATTTTATTTAAAATGACTTCAAAATATTCCTTCTACTTTTTTAAAGAAACCTCATTCATGCACCTTACCAAAGCAGTTCCCAAGTGTCTGTGTCAGATCTCTTTGTGATTGGGCTATGTTTATGTCAGCACGTTCAATCTATTGTCAGAATATCCATAACAGCTACAGTGGTTCCCACACGAGGGGATTCCCAGCAATTGAGAAGCTGCTATGATCTGAAGATGCCTTGGTATCATTTTCACTCTGAAGTTAGGTTCCCGTGCCGTCTTCCCTGCCCAGCGAGGAGGGTGGCCAGTCCTCCAAGCTGGGCCCAGTATATTGGGAAGGAGGGAGTCACCTCCAGCAGCTCCAAAGAGTATAGGTGTGGCTATATGTTTCTTGAAATTTAACTAAGTCAAGTAATTTGCACCCTGGTTATTGGAATTTTTTCAGTAGCTAACCATGCTAAGTGAATTTCCAAATGCTCTTCAAAAGGATTTTTTTAAAAAATTGGGAATGTTACCTACACTACCTAAGGGATAACAACTACAGGCATAGGTGATGATTTGGTGGACTCGGACATTAGAGAGAGCCACGCCAGAGCACACATGTCCTGGCATCAGGGCTGGAAGTACGGTGGAGGAGGTAAGGAAGCAGGAAGTGCCCTTTCTTCTCCTAGTTCCTCTATCATTGTTCAAATATTCAGCTCTCACACATGCTGTGGTTTGGGGTTGTTTTGATATCCTATTTCTACTTTATTAAAACTCTTGGTCTTTCTTCCTCTGAGAGAGAAAAAGAGAGGAAGAGGAAGGCAGAGATTTGAACCAGAGACTGAACCAGAAATAGGAGTGTATTGCTTTGAGTTCACCTCTTCACTTCTCTGGTTGTTTCACATGTTATCACATAGGGGAGGGAGGGAAGGGTTGGAATAGTTTCTAAATGGTCTCTCATTTCTAACACTCTCTCCAGAAAATTGTTAAAGTTGGTTCAGAATGATAAACTCTACTCTCTGGAATGTTTGAGACTAGCTGGCGTCAGAGCTAGATTTGAGCAAACCTTTCAGCAGATACAGAAATAGGCTGTGACTGGCAAACCAAAAGAGCCCTGCTCTTTGAGTGATGTCTCTGCAATCAGAATGCTGCTGAAGAAGCAGCAAGTTCAAGGAAGTTTACACAGACACCTTCTTTTCTCATAGGCCAAATCGGACGTCATAACTTAGGCTGAAGTCATTGATGTGTTTAATGTACTTTCTCAGCAGAATAATCACCAAAGTGTGTGTGTGTGTGTGTGTGTGTGTGTGATAGAGAGAAAAGTTACTGATGTTTTAATATTTCACTAATTTATTTTAACCATATCTTAATGAATCAAGTGTCTCAACTTACTCAGTCTCCATGGCCAGCTTGCTTCTTCCACTGCTCTGACTTTTTTACAACACAGCAATTTTCTCGTCTCAGTAAAAACATGTACAGTTTTTGCCTTGAGATTGTTTATGAGAAGTGTGCAACCTTGAAAAGCTATCTGCTACAGAAACTAACTCTGTAAGACTCTCTTCTTGAACTGAGCAAATATTTAATTCGACCTAGTTCCTTTCTCTCTGTATTGTGATCCATTTTATTTCTTCTTATTTTAAATGTTCAATATATGCTTAAAAAAAAAGGGGGGGGAAGGGACTAGTCAAAGAACATATGTGAAGGGCCCATGGACTGGACAACAGTGTAGGGATTGACTGGGGGTGGGGGGGCGGCGGGGGCTGGGAGGAGGAGGCAAAGCGGGGAAATTGGAACAACTGTCATGGAATTAAGCAAAAACTTCACTGTTGGTATTCATGAAATTTTATTTTAAAAACTTTGCCTCTCAGTGTAGTCATTAACTAATTTAATAAATTTTATTCATAGTTGCAAAGTAAAAGACAAAGAAAAACTATCTGTTACAGAAACCAGTTCTGTAAGGCTCTCTTCTTGAACTGAGCAAATATTTTATTCAACCTTGTTCCTTTCTCTTTGCATTGTGATCTATTTAATTTCTTCTCATTTTCGATGTGTGCTCCAAAAGAATACATATTCTCACATTTTTGGTACAATGATCCATTACACAAACTTACTATTTTTGCTCTTAAACCTTTAATATCCTTTCTGACTTGTCTGTTCAGTCTGAACAATTACCCAGAGTGGAGTGTATGGAGTTCTTCCTGTAGTTGGGATTGCCATCATCTTTTTCACATTAAGTTCATTGTGGTATTTTCAACATCAGTACTGTTTTAATCAAAAGCATTAATGACTCTAGATTATTCTGAATTTCCCTCACTGGCTTGCATAATTTTACTGGTTGTAAGCATGTGCTTCAAAGGCCCTATCTTATTCAACAATTTGTGTTCCTTGTTACAAGGGAAATTACCTTCATTTTAGATTGCAGGGTCAGATAAATCCTCTCAGAGGTGATGATTAAATTGAGATCTGAGAAAATAAGAAGAAATTATTTCAGAAGAAAGTGGAAACAAGGTCTTTTCAGGGATAAGAAACATTATTTGTAATCATCTGAAGTGGAAAAGTGTGATATTGTGATTTCTAATAAGAAATATATGTAGATTTATATTTGCTTCCTTCCTGTTTTGCTCCTAATATCCTTGGAATTTCCTAGGCAAAGTGGGTAATCAAGGGGCCGCATGGTAACCAGGTAACTTCTAGATGTCACCTAAGGTTGGGGGCTGGATACCTAGAGAACAAACCATGCAATTAGAAATTAGAACTTTCCGTCCCACCCCTGACCTCCAGGGAGGGAAGAGAAACTGGCAGTTGAGTTCAGTTACCAAGGACCAGTGGGTTACTCCATGATGCCTTTGTGATGAAGCCTCCGTAAAAACCCAAAGAAGGTTTTGAGAGCTACCGGGTTGGTGAACACATGGTGTTCTGGGAGAGGGCATGGAAGCGCCATGCCGTTCTCCATACGCTGTTCCTGAGTTACCTTCTTTCATAAAAACCCAGTAATCTAGTAAGTAAAATATTTCTTTGAGTTCTGGGAGCCACTCTATCGAATTCATCAAACCCAAGAGGAGGGTGATTAGAACGTCCCATCTATGGCCAGCTGGTCAGAAGCACAGCTGATAAACTGGTGTCTGCAGTGGGAGGTGGGGTAGGAGGTGGGGTGGGGGGGGCAGTTTCTCAGGATTGAGCCCTTGCCTGGGGTACCTGATAGATAGCGTCAACATTGGGTTAAATTGTAAGACACCTAGGTGGTGCCATCGATCATTGTTCGATGTAGTTTAAAGACCCACAGATCTGGTGACCAGAAGTTTCAGTGTTCTCTGTAGGTAGTGAAGAACACAAAGGAGGTAGGAGACTGGGTTTTTTCCAATACAGAAAGATATTGTTTTAATCTAGCATTTGAAAACACGCAAGCTGGAATGAGAAGGAACGTGCCACTAGACACAGCCAATACGGGAGGCAAAGGCCAGCTCATATAAAGCCTTATGATCATTTTTAAGGTTTTGTATTTTACCCATGGAATAGTTTTAAACAGTTGCTTTGTGGGGAATGGGGTGGAACAGAGGAAGGCTGAGCACAAGGAGATGGATTAAGCAGGCTATTGCAAGTGTCCCTGTGAAAAATGACAATGACTTGAATTAAGACAGTGGCTGTGGGGGTGGAAGTTGGCCAGAGTTGAGATATATTTTAAAGGTGGAATCGATAGGACTTGGCAGTAGAACAAACAGGGATAGGAGAGAAGGGGCATCAAACATTGTGGCTTAAAAAATATAAAAGCTTATCTTTATACAGATTTTAGAAAAGACTTCACGTGCATTATCTGATTTGATTCTCCCGATTACAAATGGGACCAACATTATAATCTGACTCCAGTAATCAATCCAGAGCTGGAAACAGAACCAAATTCTGGAGCACAGCCCAGGGCTCTTTTTCTGCACAGGATGGAGCAAAGGTAGGTTTGCAGTTGTGAGCATGGAAAATAATGCAATAATTAATAAATAATATCCCAAGAATAAACTGTTTTGCATACTCAAACTGTCAACCTACTTTTGCCTCCCCACCCCATATATTGCTTTATTCTATCACTATGTGCTTAAAAGTGTTGAGTTGGCCAAAAGTCTATTTAGTTTTTACCATAAAATAAAAGACTCATTTTTCATTTTCACCGATAACTTTATTGATTTGGATATTTTGAGCATGTCGGCTATCTCCCACGTGGTAAAACATTGATTGTTCTCAGTTAACATCTCTATTTGATCGCTGTCAACTTCAGCTGGCCCACCTGATGGAGCATCATCCAGTGAGAAATCTCCAGCACCGTGCCTGGGTTGCCGGCCAGGTCCCTGGTTGGGGGCATGCGAGAGGTGGCAGATCTGTGTGTCTCTCACACAGTAATGTTTCTCTCTCTCTCTTTCTCCCTCCCTCCCTCTCTAAAAATAAATAAATAAAATCTTAAAAAAAATAAATAAATCTCCAGCATGAGACTTCGCAAACCCCTTTTAACACATTAGATCAATCACAGCACCTTCTCCATACACTGCACAAATCTTATTTTTGTGTTTCTTCTGTATTTTTCCATTTCTTGAAATAACAAAGCACAATATGCCAAAAATGTTGCATATTTTCTTCCAGCTTCGATATTAAAATGTTTACACAAAACTTCACCGATTTTGATAAGATTTTTTTGAATGCCCATTGATACAACAACTGTAACAACACACTCTCACGAAATGAGTTAAAGACAACTAAGTGCAACTAGAGCCATCTTACAAAAAAAAAAACAAAATAGTTTTTGGCCAACCCAACCCAAGAGGACAGCTCTTAGGGCAACTATCAGAGAATTGATGTTTCTGCCCTCCCTCTGTCACCACAGAAATCCCAGCAAACCCATCACCAAGAAATGCAAAGCCAGTAATTTGGAGCCAATAATAATAACAACAATGGATGAATTGTATTGACACCTTCACAATCTTTCAAACCTTTAACATGCATTATCTTGTTTAATTGCCATAGTGATCCCGTGGTATCTACACTAATATTAACCAATTTAGACTTAAGGAAACTGACACACAGAAAGATTAAATAATTTGCCCGAAGTGACAGAAATCATAATTGGCTAAGCCCAAATCTGCCAGAATCTACACTATGCTGCCCATAAGGAGCTCCAGAAGGAGGTTTGACTCATCTGTGCACGGACGGTGGGGTCACTGACTTCAGCTTCCAGTTGGCACCTCGCCCCTCAAGCCCTGCCGTGATCACTTTCTACCCATAAAATGAAAGACTTGCATTGCCTCATCTCTAGGCCTCCTTCTGATCCCTATTCTTTTCCCTTCCTGTCTGCTTGCAGGTAATCATGTTTTCAAGAGTTGGTTCATATGGTTTGGATGACTGCCACCCAACCCCCTCACTGACCATTTCCACCCAATCTTCTCTTCAGTTTTAAAAACCACCCACTGCCCCAGAGCCCCTGGTTTCTTAGACAGTCCTCAGCAGACTGAGGATGCTCCCAAAGCATCCTCTCAGTTGATAGCCCGGCAATTAACTTGTCCTGCTTGCACACTCCCAGTGCAAAGCGCTAAATTGCAGGAGGTGTTTATCATATGTCAGGCTGACAGCCTCCTGCTGCTGGCTTTGATTTGCTAAATACCTGCAAAAGATTTGGTGATGGAGCACCTGGGAGAGCAGGCTGCACCATAAAGCTGCAGGCAGCATCTCAAGAGGATCCTGAGTGCCCTCCTTGTGCCCCTTGAAGGAACCAAGGTTTACCTTAGTCTGTACTGGCATGGTTAAGGGAAGTGGGAACCTACCTCCATCCCTCTGTCCTGGCTGATGATACACTAATGAACAATTACGGTGTGCTTATTAGCATGTACCAGGACCTATGCCAAGTACATCAGTGGCACAAACTTATTTAATCTTTACAGCACCCCAGGACTTTAGATGCCTCGCCCCCTGGTCATCCAGCAGATGGGTACTGCAGCCTGGTTCACTTCTCTGCTCAGCCGGGGTCTCCCCGTCCCTTGCACCGCACCTTGGGCATCACACTATGATTTCTCAAAGGTACTAATGAGTGAGCAAGCAGAGCACATTCTGCTGTGTTTTTTCTTCTCAGTTATAATATTCCACGGCTCAATGAAAGAGCAGTGGTCACTAACCAAGCTGTGAAGACACCATGATAAGTCAGTGGCTTCCTACTCCCTGGATCAGACGGCAGGAGAAAGGTTTGCCGAGTGGCTCATCGGAGCACACTTTTGAGACTTCTGTCTCCTCTCCATGGATGATGATGAGCGGTTTGAATCCATCCCGGCCTTTCAGTTTGGAATTTGCAAGTCTGTGGTCACCTGGCTCTGTTGGACATAGTATTTTACTTAAAAAACAAAAACACCAACGACCAGGTACCATTGCTAACATTTCTAATTTGTTGGACTCCGACATGCCAGAATAAGCATTTTATATTTTTTGCATATACAAATTCTGCTATCTTGAGCGATTACTTGACTTTTCTGAGCCTCAATATTCTCTTTAGTAAAGTGGGAATAATAAAGTACTTATCTCAAAGGCTGATATGAGGATTGACATGTAAACTTTTAATAGATTTTATTTATTTATTTTTAGAGGGGAAGGGGGGGAGACAGGGAGAGAAACAGCAATGTATGGTTGCCTCTCACATGGTCCTCACTGGGGACCCAGCCCGCAACCCAGGCATGTGCCCCGACTGGGAATCGAACCGGGACCCTCTGGTTCCCAGCCCGCGCTCAATCCGCTGAGCTACACCAGCCAGGGCTTGACATGTAAACTTTATAGTGAAGAGGAATGTGGAATTGTGAAAAATCATGTGCGTTTGAACCTGGTCTCTGAGACTTCAAGACATTTAATAAGTCACTCAGTGTCTGTGTGCCCATGCTCTTTGCCTATAAAATGAGAACACTAACACTGCTTTAAGGATTGTGTTAAGAACTAAATGAGATAATGTACATCAAATGCACAGAGCAGCCCTGCACAGAGCACTTGCTTGGTTAGTATAGTTCCCTCTGTTTACATACATTTGTATTTTAATTTCTTAATTTTTGTTTTACTCACATATAACTAGACAACTATACTAAGTCATAGAGAAGGGAAAATTAGTTACATAGGTTGATAAACATCAATGCCACTCAGGAATTCAGTGGATTTGATATCTTGGTAGGCGAATTAGTTTCTCCCAACTCTTAGACTTAGGCGTTGTGAACTCCGGTTGCACAAATGCACCGGGGGCAGAAGTGCCTCTGAGCAATGGAGTCGCAGTGACAAAAACAGCTCACACTTGCTGGAGAGCGGGTATCACCACAGCCTGTTGATTCTGGGTGTGCAGAGCGGTGTGATTCTCTCTTGTGCTTGTCAGCTCATGTAAGGGACACGATACGCTGAGGCCAAGTCTGTCCTGGGGAGATGGGGCAGGTTAGTGCCATAGTGTGTCTGCCCTTCTCACACTGGGGCTCTTGTACCTGGACCTCAAGGTCCTACAGTTGACAAAATACTTTCCCCTGTGTCTCCGTTCTTTTATTCCGCTTAAGTGTAAAGTTAGTGGACTTAATTTTTCTGTTGGGAACAAGTAATTGCAGCCCTTGGGAAGCATCCAAAAATGTTTCCGTGCTGGGTTGATATAAAAATATAGTTGTGCCCTGGCTGGTGTAGCTCAGTGGATTGAGTGCCAGCCTGCAAACCAAAGGGTTGCCGTTTCGATTCCCAGTCAAGGCACATGCCCGCGTTGTGGGCCAGGTCCCCAGTTGGAGGCAGGCAAGAGGCAACCACACATGGATGTTTTTCTCCCTCCATTCCCCTCTTCCTCTGTCTCTAATAAAGTCTTTATATATAAAAATATATATATTTATTTGTAATGGCCCCTGGGAGAAGGGGGCTTGACTTTTATCCTCATCCGAGGATATGCATATTGATTTTAGAGAGAGCAGAAGGGAGGGAGAGAGAAAGGAAGAGAAACATTGATGTGGCAGACAAACATCGATCGCTTGCCTCTCGCATGTGCCCGACTTGGGGAACAAACCCACAACCCAGGCAGTGCCCCAACAGAGAATTGAACCTGCCACCTTTGGATTTATGGGACAATGCTCCAACCAATGGAGCCATGCTGGCCACGGCTGTTTACGGTCTTTCTGTAGTGCTCTCTAAGAAGTGTATTCTGAGTCGATATAAGGAAAACTGTTTCCTCTAGGACATGTCTGTGCATATCAGAGAAGTGAAAATAGGCAGATTTCTTACTCTCAGATGCTAACTTCTAGGCCAAGAGAGGCATGTGGTAACCTCAGACCCTTGGCATAAGAGAGCCTAATAAGTCAGAGGTCAATGCTCAAATCATAGGTACAGTAAGGAACCTATGGTACTGATCTGCTGAAAATGTGATGAGCTGAAAACAAACTACCAGGTTTAGAGTCAGAGAGACCTTGACTAAGCTTCAGCGGTGTGACCTGGAATAAGCTATCCATCCTCTCTCTACATAATCTCATCTTCTCTAAGAAGGGTTACTAATGTCCACTTCCACAGGGCTTTATGAGGATTAAGTGAAATAACACACACAAAAATCTCAGCCTGATCTGGCACAAGGCACAGACAAACGCATGCTAGCTCCCTTCATTCTTTCTTCCTTGTGTGGAAAGGGGGAGTTTTTCTAAGTGTTGCAGATTTTAAAGTGTGTCCTCTGTCCTTTGTGATTAAAGGTAACACTCAGACTAGGCAATAAGTGACACTAAGGCCTTTTGTTGAGCAGTTACTACACATACGCACGATATGTGTTCAACATTACAAGGTACCTTTCTCATCACCTCCTTTTTGCAGATTAAGAAACCAAGGCTCCAGTTTTAAGCAGCTCCATCAGTGACCTAGTTAGGAAGCAGCAGAATCCAGGTCTACCAGGGCAGCCAATACACTCAATGACTGCACTTTACAGCTATCCTAAAATCTTGGCTGCATGACCTCATTTCTGCCTATGCTTTTTTTTTCCCCATTCTCTTCCTGACCTCTTTTCAGTATCTTTTCTACAGGAAAGCTCTACTAAGCTTCTGATGTTGAGGCTACCATTGCACGTTATTTAGCAAATACTTTCTTCATATCCACTTTCAATGAATGAAGTTATGGCTGTGTTGGAACCACCTGAGGAAGCGAGCTATCCTCAAGGGAACTAGAAGTACTCGGTCACATCTATAGGCTGAGTATCATTGCTCTTGTTTACTCGTTAGAGCAAGTCACCTCTCCTGAGAAAACAAGTGTCAGTCCTAACTCAGGTCCTGTCTGCCTAGAAGTAGCTTTTGAGTTTACCTCGTCGATCTTCTTTGTCTTCCATTAAACGGGACCCTAGAGGTTAAGAACAGTAATGCAGTGGTAGTCACTGTAGCAGGAGCAACAGCCACGGCCATGGTCAAAGCAGCGGCACTGAGTGCTCACAATGAACGGGATAAAGTGCTAGGTACTCCATTTGTGCTGTTTCATTGAGTCTTCATAAACAGCTATGAAAAACAGACATAATTTTTATCTTCATTTTATAGGTGAAGAAACAGAGAGGTGAGGTAATTTATTCAAGCTCAGTTAGCCGAGAAGTAATGACACTTTCATATTTGCACAAGGTACTCACTGAAAAATATCAACTCCATCTTAAAGGCTTGTCACACTGGATTCTCTCATACTACCCCACAGAGAGTTAGGTGGGTGATGTTTTCTAAAATATGCAAAGCTGAGTAAGTAAGAGAGATACAAATTATAAAACATAAAAATACAAAGAACAGCTATGTGAAAATGTGAACAACTATGAATGAGATCATTTGATTTTTTTCCATGAAGAATTAAAACAGAGATCAGCCAACCCATGGCCTGTAGGCCAAATCCAGTCCAGCACTTTTTTTCCTAAGTCGGGTTTTATTGAAACACAGTCAAACCCACTTATTTATATATTGGCGGTGGCTGCTTTCATGTGACAATGGCACAGATGAATAGTTTCAACGATGACTATATGGCCTGCAAAAGCAAAAATATTCACTATTTGTCTCTTGACAGAAAAAGTTCACCGACCCCTGGCCTAGAACTTCCCCAGTTCTAATGATGTCCTACATCCCACCCCCCAGGTCACGTGCCAGACCCCCACTGCTCCTCAGAGGTAACCGCTAGTCTAAATGGTGTACCATTATCTTGCTTATTAAAGCAGTGGTTCAGGACATATACAGGGTCTGGCACAAATAATGCCCCTCTTATATTACAAAATCTTTTATTACAAAATCATAAACATGTAATTCTGTAACATAACAATGTCACACTCAAGCATACCACGTGACATTTTAGGGAAAATGTTCAAATTGCTGTCCATCTCGTGCAAGATATTCACATACCCTACCAACCACACTCAGTGGCGTTACTTCTGCTGGACCCTGTATATTTATCTACAATATCTTACATAGTTTTGATTGCTTTTTTAAAAGAAAGCTTTTTGTTGAAGTCCACACATAGAGAAATGCACAAACTCTACGTTTATTCCACATGTGGAGTTTGAGATCTGGTTACCTGGTTAACTGGCAGAAGAATGGAGTAAAATGATGTGTTCACAGCACCTCAGCAAGGACGAAGGGAGGCCAGCTAACCCTGCTGATCTAGCAGGAAGCATCCCAGGGGCTGGTCTGGAAGTGAACCGAGTGGTTTCCCAGAATGACCTTGTGTGGGAAAAGTCAGAGGTCAAATAGAGGTTGTATGGAAAAGAAAAGCAACCAGGAGAAGTTGTATCTGCTTAACCCATGTGGTTGGACATGGAAGGAAGTTCCCATGGGAGCTGGCACAAAGCAAGAAGCCAAGGGAAGGCGTGGAAGGAAAGAAACATTTCATGGCTGACCACTGGTGTAGCCATTTTTATGGGGTAGGACTGGGGTGGGGGTGGATTCATGGGGCTGCTTTAAAAGCACCACTTTGTAGCTGACATAGCTTCGGAGTTCTCACCGTAAGAACAGGAATGCGTCTCCAACTAATGGATGCAGACTGCTAAAATAGGTTGAAACCGTTTATTCAGACAAACAGCCTGCCTTATAATGCCTCGCTCTTACACATCCCACTTTCCCACCATATTTTCGTCGTTCAAGGCAGATGGTTCAAAATCAACTCCCCCCACCTTTTACCTCAACATTTTTATGGCTTTGAGGACCCAGATTTGCTTTTCCTATAAAAAAACTAGACAACTTGGGATCTTTAAAAGTGAAATGCCCGTTTTTATTTCGGATTATCTGAGATACTTGGGAAAATCCTGAATTGCTGTTCGCTGTGACTACCAGGTAGATTACATATGTAGTAGGTACCTGTCACTTTGGCATGTCCTCCCCTTGTGCATGGGGTAAAAGTATTTCTGCGGTTTATTTAAGCCAGAAGCAGCTCTACTTTTTTGAGAAGGGCATACGCTCTCACCATGATTTCTCTAGTTCAAATTCCCTTTTCTCTGTTTAGTTGTCTGAGTACTCTCAGGAAGCCAAATCTGCTGGGACAGGATGTCCCAAATCATAACACAAAGCAATTGGAAAAACCTGATCGCATTGGATTAAAATAAGTTTGCCACTAGCTCTGAATTAAATGTTAGGAGGCATCAGGATCCCATATTTACTTGGTTTCTGTTCTAAAGAAGACAGATGGTGGGAGAAGCTGCCTGGGTACATGACTTCCCTAAGGATCAGGAGATTTGCAGACCCTGAGCTCTGAAAAATATGTATCCTGTCTCAGGGAAACATGAAAAGCACACGTCTACTCTCAGCACCGCTGAATGTTTCAGTTCCAATTTTCTAAGCTGAGGTGAGAAAAAACAGAGGAGGTGGTAGAAAAAGGTGGCTTATGCCCCTTCAAGGCACATCAGATTTAAAGGCTAATTTTGAAACTGCATTTGCCTTTATTCTTCTTGACTTAAGTTAATGGGATGAAAATAGTTTCAGAACACATCATTTCTTTTCCAATTTCACAGAGCCACAAACCTTTCTTAAGGCGAGCTGACCTTCCACACTGTAGTGCATGCGTTTTGTTCTCTTAATTGCACCTGCAAGCCGATAGCCAGTCCAATGTCACTCACCACACCTGGCATAGGACACTCAGCACTTCGTTAGCCCTGTGTTAAGTGTAAAGAGCACCAGGAAGAAATCATTTTTCTAGAAGGGTACACTCAGTAGGATTTGTGATTTCTTATCTCCTGATGGGATGTTTTCAGTGTAGGGAGAAATACAAAGCATGTCTATGGTTAAGGTTGTGTTTGTTTGTATAACTTACCTTGAAGGACCGTCAGCAAAGATGACAAAGCAAAAAGAATATGGATTCGGGTTCAGACAGACCTAGATTAAGTACCGCTCCCACCAACCAGCAGTATAATCCTTGCCAAGTTACTGGATACAGTGTTTTCCAAACTTAATTCACACATCAGAGTCGCCTGGGCTTTGGCCAAAAAATTCTGTTTTTTTAAACAAGCCCTTTAGATGATGCTGATGCACAGCCAGGGTTGGGGGCCTCTCACCTAAATTCTCTCCACCACCGTTTCCCCCTCTGCAAGATGTGACTCTGTACCTACCCCCCTTGGGGGTACTGAGGAGACAAAGGCCATGAAAAATGTTTGTCATTGTCCTGCACGCAGTACCTATTAGACGTCCTCCTTTGGACTACTACTTTTGAGATGATCTCGTCCAAAAGACTTCAGCTCGCTTTTAATCCATCCTAACTACCATGGATTTATAATTTCTTTACCACACAAGATAGCTACAGCCGTTTTGCTGCTAAAGAAAACCAACAAGTCACAAATGCAACATCTCCCACAGGAGAGGCAGGAAGACAGAGTCGGAGAACTGGTTTTCTTCTTTTTAACCACAGACTGAACTCTACAAACCAGGAACAAAAACTGGATTTGAAAGATCAGGATGGCACGATCTTCCCCTACTTCCTTTTCACCCGGAAGCCCATGAAGGTGTGAGAACAGCTGAACAGCAGGAGATCGTGCTAATTTGGGGGTCCTCCCCTCAAGTTGTCCTAAAGGCGGCAATCGTCTCTGTCTACAGGAATTCCCTCCCATTTGACCCACCAGTTCCTCGAATGTTTGACACCTTCTCATAGCTGTTTTCCGTGACCCCCCAGAAGTATTTCCTGTGTGGACTGGCTCTTGTTCCAGCCCTGTCCACTGTGGAAACTGCAGGGTTAAAAACAGCCAAACTCCTAACATGATGATTTTTTCAGGATAGATGTTCTATGATGATGCTCATCTGTCCATATAGCATTTTTTCACTTCTCAATCCCTATCCTAGCCTCCTTGTGTCGGCTTTCACAATACCGGACGTAGGTAAAGCAGGTGTCATTGCTGCCTTTTTAAACGTAGATGATAAAAGTGAGGAATCTGAGACAGAGCAAGGTCACAGGGCTGGTTGAGTGACCCAGATGGAGCCAGAAACTCCAGATTCGCAGTCTGGGTTCTTCAGGACTCCGACGCCAATGGGCTTGCGCCATGTTACCTCTTAGGACCAGGGAGTCCAATGAATGGGTGATTGTTCGGTGGTTGCAGGAATTCGTTTCTTTGTCTCCGTGTGTCTGTAGTGTGAGTTTGGACTGTGTGTCAGCCCTCGGCTGTGTGTCTGTATGTCTGTGCCTGCGTGGCCATGTGTGCATGTGCCTCTTTCCCTGGTTTTTGTCCCCGTCTTCCTTTGGTCTCTGTCTGTTTTTCTCTACCAGTCTCTCTCTGCCCATCTCTCTATCTCTCATCCTCCAAATGTTTCTCCCCATCTGTCTTCCCTCTCTCTGTGTTATCAGCTGTTTTCTTCTTTCTGAATCTCAGTCTTAGATAGGCTTCTTCCAGATGGTGCCAGGATGGTCCCTTGAGGTTTTAAGCTTCCATGCTTACAAAAATACAGAAACATGGGGTGCTATGAAAATCCTCTCTCTCTCTTTCCCTCTCCACACCGTCGCTGTTGCTTTCACTTTCATTCTCATCAAAATGAACCCCTGAAACGGACCCTGGTTGACCTTGAGTTGTGTTCCTCACATGGATGACACTGGTACCCTGGACAACCTGAGTCACAGACATGCCAGCACTTTGGATTCCATCCCCTCAGAATCGCTTGGCATGTTGTGATGGAGAAGCAGGAGGCTCTTACCAAAAAAGGGAGAAAGCTACGGAATTGGCAAAACCAGTGCACATCCACACAGCCTTCATTTTAGTGCACCATGTACTGCGCCCTGGATATGATGTTTTTAAGGGTTCTTAGTCCTTCAAAGTTAGGTCAAAGGAGAATTTCATACTGTTACCTGAAATAGTGCCATGTGATGACAATTACTGAGAGCAAAAACCACATGAACCGGTTGACCTCCTGCTTCTAACAGAGAAACCTCATCCCTAGTGGACTTTTGTGAGAAAAATATGTTTACCTGTGCAGAAAAGAATATGAGGGAAGGAATGTTGAAGCAAGTTACATCATCTGAGCCTCAGTTTCCCCATTTGCCACATGGATAATGTGGGTCACAGGCACTTGTGCAGACCACAGAATTCACTCGGGTTAGTTGGAATAGAAAGTGATTTATTACAAGCTTACATAATTTGTGGGAACCACACTGGGCTGCTATTTACCCAGGTCCTGGGCAGTCAGGAGAAATGCCCAGTTCTTTTAAAGGCTGTTCTGTGGAAGCTCTACTGCAAATGTCACTCACAACTTGGACCAGAGAGGATGGAGAGAGAGAGTAGCAGTTTCACCCCAGCTGCTCAGACGAGCCTCTGCCATTGTGTTTGCAGGCAGATGGGTCTCAGTGTGCCTAGCTACCGTCTTGTTGCTCATTTCCCACAGCCAGATACAGGAAGCACAACGCAGACCCTGCTCTTGGTTGGGAGAGGCAGGTCTGCCCTTGCGCTGGATTGATGGCATGGATCCTCTCAGCCCTGGCAGGAAACTCAGTGTTAGGTCTAAAGGACAGGCTTTGCATTCAGGCCAATCCGGGCTCAAGGATGTATGATTTTTACTTTACCCTCCTTATTCTCTGTTTTTACCCCACTGTTAAGTAGGAATCCCTATAAAGAGAGATCAAGTATGAAGGGCACTTGACACATAGTATACTCTTGGCACAGGGAAGCTGTTTGTGTTTTTTTTCTATGGAACTCAAAAATGTGTGAAGATATACCATAGAGTGCCTCTCCCTTCTCTCTTATGATCCTCTCCTTGGCCCATCTTTCTACAACCACACTCAATATATGTCTCTGCGAATGTTCGCTGCCAAAGCCTCCTCAGGTGACATGTTAGTCATCAGCAGCCTTCTTTCCAATTTCACATCCCCCCGCCCGAGGCCTCCCCTGCAGCTCGTCCCTCCTCGCAAGCACATGCTGGGTTCCCCGGCAGAGGCCACTCTGCCTCTGGCCCAGGCTCAGGATTCAGGAGGCCCTCCGGGACAGACTGCTGAGGTCTCTGCTTCCTGGACACCAGGCCCGTCTCCATGGCATCATTCAGCTGAAAATAGACAAGGGGGTTATTTCAAGATCCATGGAGAAGAAACAGATAGGTGGGGAGATGATTAAAAGGAGAGGCTGTTGAGTCTCTCTGCACATTCCAGAACCAACCTCAACCGGAATCAACCTAAGGGCTTTCAGGCCACTTCCCCCCCAGGGGTTGCTCCCCATTCCTCCTGACCCACGAGAGTCCACTGCTACACCTCATCCCCTGAGCCGTAATTGTAATTCAGTTCCTGCTGTGTTCTGTCCATTGTTTTCTGTATCCTTTATAAGACTATAAGGTTCCAGAGGGGAGGAGTCAAGAACTACTCTTTTTCTATAGTGCTCCCATTCCTAAGTCAGAAGTGTGGCTTTGAAATAAATAGACTTGTCTCAGCGACTTAGTCGCGATGTAGTAAGACTCTTCACTTCCCTAAGTTTTAGTATTGGGGGGGGAGGAGAGCTGTTTAAATGACATAATTTTTAAACATCCAGCATCATACCTGCCACAATGAGAGAGAACGCTCACCATGCACAGTCCCTGAAAGTAGGTTGAATGCAGGCTGTCTGGGGTCTTGCGTTGGCTCCAGCGCCTATTGGTGTTTCGTGTAACTTCACTGTGCATCATTTCTGTATCTTTAAAAAGGAGTCCCATCGTAGTCCTTCATATATAGTGTCGTGTGAGGCTTGAGTGAGACAATCCATAAAATGTGCTTAGTAAAGTGTCTGGCCCACAGTAAACTTCAGCAAAATTCTTTGTCACCTTCTCATGAGAGGCTAAATTCAGACCTGCTGAAAGAACACACACTTTCTGAATCTGCTCAGTCTTTCAGGAACATTTTCTGAGTCTCTTTTTAACTGAGTTAACTAAATAAATATCTCCTCATTACCCACCCTTGTTCTTTTATCACCGTACCAACCCTCCTTCATCCCTAGACTATTTCTTGCCCTTGATTGTTACAAAACAAAGAGCGTGGGCACTTTCTGATAAAGTAGTGACTCTGGAGCATCAGGACTTTTACGTACAGCAAGTGCTAACATTGTTCTCCCAAGATGCCATACTTTCCCCTCCAAAAGCCAATAGCCAGAGAGTGGAGACATCTGTTCAGGCAATTTAGCGCCCCCTGTTGGATGAAGGAGATTTGGGCCCCCTTTTGGCTCTTGGGTGAAAGGAAAGGGACAATGCAAATGTAAGAGCTCTCCCAGCTTCCCACACTACACAGTCAGCTACTGTTATGTAGGATGTTCTCTTCTAAACTTGACTCTGACAGCTGAATGCCACATGATGCTCCAACCCACAGTCATCATTCCCTTCTCAGAATTCTTATTATGCTCCTGGTCTAATTTGGAATTGCTGACACCTCTTATATTCAAACTTTGTGTTATTCTATCTAGTTTCCTCAGCCACCCCTGCAATCAAGTCCCTTGTTTGTATTAAATTTTCCACGTACCAATTACATTTAGGTAAACATCCTCCTAATGGAGGGCCTTATACTTCACCTTGTCTTCTATCCCATTTCTGTGCCTGCGAAAGAAAAACCTGGGGCCCTGTTTAAAAATGAGGGTGGTAAAAGCAGAGATGTTCTAGAAGGGTGTTTAATAAAGGGAAGCATGTACCAAGTGCCTACTCAGAGCCCCGACTCCTCACAGCGAGGAGGGAAAGGCAGACAAGAATACATCCCCAGCGGCATAGGAAGACACATCCATGTCTTGGCCCTGAGAGAAGGAGCCACTATGCAAATGGCTCAGACAAGATCCAGAGATAGGTCTGTGAATGCATCTTCTCATTAGAATCAGTTATAGGTATACCTTCTTTCCCCTTTAGGAGCATCGACTCTCTTTCAGTTGGTGATCGTTCATCACTTCTCTGTCCACCTTTCAAAAACTTTCCATTGTTGATGATATCTTTTATTTCACCTCCCAACGCATTAGTGGTTGGGTTCTCTCATCTTTGTCCCTTCCTTACTGATGCTTTCAACTCAGAAGGTGATGGAATGTCTTGGGGCTAGATTGCGCTGTGGCTGGGACATGAGCTTTTCACTGCTCTTTGTGGTTGGTGGGAAGACAAACTCAACACCATAGAGCGTTTTTTCCTTGGATTTTGAACAGATAATCAACTTTTCCTGGTCACTGATTCATAGAAGAACCAGATAGAAGTGGGCAGGATGTCTCAGATCACAAGCCCTTGGTGGCATTGAAATAAGGCAACATGAGTGGCCTGAAACCAGCATCCAGGACAACCCCTGACCTGTGAGCAGTTCACAGATTCACTGGAACTGAGCTGCAGTGGGAGACAGTGAGACACACACAGGAGGGCTCTTCTATTTTGAATGCTGGGTACGGAAAAATGAAGCCGAATCCAATGAGTGGCTGCACCTGCAGCAGCAGCAGCAGCAGCAGCAAAATAAATAAATAAATAAACAAATTCTGCAGGAGAAAGTGAGACAGACTCAAGCTTCTAATCTGGAAATGAGCCAAATCCTAGTCTGAATCGGACGCTTGTCTTCTGATCTACCAAGTGGCAGGTAGGCAGACAGATTCTAGAGAGCTATTTCCTCTTTTCCTTGTGCCTACAAGAAAGGGACACATATTTAGTAGACTGTAACAATATGCCTTCTAGAAGCAGCTTTTGAGATCATCATTACTACCTGCACGTGTTTTAAGTGAAGAAATCAAATAGCGGATAGTGTGGGTGGCAGGCCAGTGCCACCCACCTGCCAAGGGCAGACTGGGATTCCAATGCACGACCTTTGACGTCTTATCTACTGCTCTTTAAGGTCTACAGGATTCCCGTCTTTGGGGCAATACTAGAGGAAACTTAAAAATTACCATTAAAATAATTGCCAGGTTTGTATTATGGGTAGCCAATATTATAGGAATATTGTCCTACATCCAGACATGTACTCACCCAGCAATGCAGTTTGAGTCAAGGTTACAATGTCACTAATTGCAGTTTGAGCGCATGTTGCTTGACCATGTAAAGGTCAGAGAAGGGTGCACATAGGACACCGAATGTACATTGTGGAAATCAGTACAGGAAGCTCACATCTCGACAGACGACTGGGATCTCAAGTCAGCTTCTAAAACAAACAACAGAAATAGTCCAAAACCGCCCATCCACACCCCTTGGAAGGCACTATTGGGGACCACAGTACTAACTCTCATCAGATCCCACACAAACTGCATTCGCTCCAATTTCGGAACAGATTGCTCTTTCTTCAGCGGAACACCAGATGAAGTGGTGAGTTGGCTTGCATTCCGGGGCAATGTTGTATGAAAAATATGTATCTTTAAACACTAAACACTCCGTGGAGTGAGAGGCTCACTCCGTGGGAGACACGGGGGAACTCACTCCCAGTGGAGAAGAGCAGCTGGGCTCTGTGTCAGGCTGCCTCAGACCGTATGTTTCTGTGGAGTGACTGGCGAGTCACCTGCATTGTTTATTCTCGTCCCTTCTTCTTTGCTTCTCCCTGTCATTGCTGAGCTCCTGGAGTCAGATTTGCCCAAATTAAACGTATGCGAGGACTTCACTGAATGTCTCTGAATTTAGCCAGTTTGGTTAGCATAAGTCCCTGGCCCAGAATCATGAAGCTACATATATTCTCATATGAACTTATTTTTGTGGATTTCTCTGCCGAAGAACCTCTGCGCTTCCGGTCTCAACTGCATTGACCACTGCAGCAATTATATGGTGAAAATTTTTTTAAAGGTGATGTGGTTGGGAGTCCAGAGAACTAGGTTCTAGTCCTGCTTTTGCAGTGAACTAGCTGAGAACCTTGTACAGTTTGTCTAACCTCTGAGTCACACACTCTTCATCTTCAAAGAGAGGGCTCAGAAAAGATATCTAAGGCGACCTTTAGTTCTAAATTTATGGTAGGTAACTGCAAGTACTGGGACTACCCAAAATAGAACACGGGTACACATTAGTAATATAATACCTCTCCTTCGTCCATCCGTCCATCCTTCCTTCCTTCCTTCCTTCCCTCCTTCCCTCCAAACCATAATTAGGTACCTATTGTGTGCTAGAGACTATGTAGGCCCCAAGGATACAAAAATAACCTTGAGACTAGAACATACTGTCTCTTGTACCTTAAAAAGTCTCTTCACTTATCTTAAATGCAACTGAACAAGTCCAATCTAATACTATTATCATAGAATAATTCAGTGTGAAGTTTCTTTGGAAAATCACATCCTTTATCCAATCTGGATAAAGATACTTTTTAGATTTCAACAGGGACTCATACACATTTTCCTAAATTCTATTTTCTAGAGCTGTCTGTGCTCTATTTACTGGTAAAGAAGTCAAAGGGACTGAAGCCCCTAGCATAGTATGCAGGGCCATGGAGAATCTTCTTCTTACGTCCTATTCCCCTCCAGTGCCAGAGCGGGAAGACAGGGTGGTTTACAAGAGCCCAAGTGTGGAATTAGACAGACCTTGTAGCTGTACCACTTACCAGCTGAGTCACCCCAGATGTGTAACTTCACCTCTCAGAGTTGTGGAACTGTGGTAAGGAGTGCTGGCAAAGAGCCTAGGTGAGCGCTGCACCCACGACAGGTATCAAACAGAAGGTAACTGAGCATAATTATTAGCATAACTCACAGGAAAGAAACATTCACATTGCACCTGTTACATGTCAGGAATTGTATTATTAGGCTGAGTCAGGCTACAGTGACAAATTGATGACAAAGTGTATAATGGCCCGAACAAAATAGAAGTTCATATCACTCATCTAACAACACAGGTGGATGTTCCTGGCTGGCAGCTGGCTTTCCTCCACGTGCTGATTCTAAGGCCTCGTCCCCTTTTATCTCGTGCTCAATGTCACCCTCATCATCACATCTGACAGAGACAAAAGAAAGTAGGCAGCCCTGCTTCCTGAAAGCCTTGATTCAAAAGTGATAGCACCTCCATTCCCGGTCCACTATTGAGAAGTCCTCACCAGGCCACCTCCGGCTGTAAGCAGGAACTAGAAAATGTCACTGCTGGCCACTACCCAGACGTGACTATATCCTGACAAAGGGCAGCCAGAGGTTGGTGCCCAGCGAATTCTCTGTGTGGCTTTGACTGTCAAGCTACTTACATCTATGACATAGGTATCATCACCCCCATCTCACTGATAAGAAAATTTCAAATCAGTCAGTGAGGATCCTTCCAGGTCACCAGAATCCAAGTCTAGATGTCAGACTCCTGGGCAGGCATTCCCCTAGCCTTACCTCACAGCGGCCCCATGAGGCAGAGGTCACAGGCTCCGGAGGGGTGGGTTGGGTTATACCCCCACAGAATGCCCCAAAGGGTATTAATTAACATGAACAATGTACATTTAGAGCCTTCCTTTATAAATCAGAACTTATGGCAACTCCAGGTCTTTATTCTAGCAAAGCGACAGCTGCCTGAAGATGGCCCCCACCTCCGATGCTTTAGATGGGGCACATGCCCTCCAGTTCACTCACCCCGTCCCCTCTCTCCCCAGTTTATCCTGTCCAACTTCACCCATTAACATCTGCCTAGACTCTCTAGGCATTTAAATCTGACACCTCTGCTTTGAGAAATGGCTTTATAATGTAATTTCTTGACAGGGAGAGTCAACATTTTGCTAAAAAAACTTGTAATAATCATGCAAAGATCAAAGAAATTAAATATATATGTTGAAACTGCCAGAAACTATTTAATACTTTTTTGTGCTTCTTTGAATTTTGTGCCTCTCCTCACTCTCTCTCCCCTCAGATGTATTATTCAGTCTGGATGCACAAGCCCGTCTAAGTAAATTTCCCTGTAGCCCGGCCCAGCAGGTACCGACGGAGCTCTGCTCCTCTGCAAGACTGTTTTGTGTTCTTTCCCCAGCTCCCTGCCTCCCTGCGCTTGTCTCCACTCCTCATTCCACTCCCAACAATAGCTTGGCATCTATCAGTTTCACCCATCTAATCAATGCATCAGCTTTGTCACCGGAGCCCGGAGAGTTGAGACTACATGTTCTCAAGACTGGAGTTCAGTGAAGAAGCTGACGATGAGGGAGGCTGGGCACTGACTGTGGAAGGGAGAGCAGAGCATGAGCCAGGAATCCACCACCTCGGAGGGCTTGTCCCCTGACCAGGAAGCATGGCACCTCAGAGGGTGGGGAGTGACCTTCAGGCCAACCCCATCACACTGAATGAAACGCCATTTTAAATCAAAGGCAAAATTCTCTGACTCATCAACCACATTCGGCTTTGACATTACAGAGACCTGCAGCATGGACGACATTCACAAAACTCTCCATTTCTAAATGTACTTATCAATTGGGTTTCCCAAGGGCATGATATTTTTTATCAATCTTTATTTCAAACTTTATTCCCGGGCTTCTTCAGCTTAATTATGCACAGAATGGTTTGTGTATAAGCAAAAATCGAAAAGAGCTGCTGGGTCCGAAGGGCTAGGCCTTAAAATATTAGAGGCCTATATTTGATCAGATTCATATACAAAATTTGAAAAAGCAGTCATAATATAAAATAGCAGCTCCCAGTAACGTCTTCAGGTTTATCTTCTTCAGCAGTTGACCATTCAGTGTGCTTCCTTCTCGGAAGCCTCTTCAACATTTTCCACAAGATCTGGAACTGCATCATCATCCTCCTCTCCTGTAGCTAGGGGTGCTTTTCCATCCACAGGCTGTTTTGGCAGAGCCTCAGCCAGTCTCCTTAAGCCAGCCAGATTGTCTGCACCGACCTGGCTTAAGATGCTGGGTAGCAAGCATTTCTGTCAGCCGCTTTGTCTCAGCGTGGCCTAAAATGGTGAAAGTGCTCGCTGCCAGAGATGCCTGGACCTAACGGTTGCTCACCTGATCACTGTCCCTTTGTTTGTGAACGTATTTACCTCTTCCATCCCAGAGATACTGTTTACCCCTCACTTCCGTAAGGAGCACTGAAGTTTTGTATCATCTGCTGTAGCTGTTCTGTGAACGCCCCCCTTCTTCTTCCTACAAGCAGTTCCTTCTCACCAATGCACACTTGTGCCTGCAGTTTGGAAGTTTCTCTTGGTTCTTGATCATTTCTTTCATTGTGTTGGAAAGAAAACAGGGCCACGCGGAAGACTAGGGTTGGAGCTCAGCGGTCTTGAGCAGACCAGCTGAGAATAAGGACATGCACACAGGACATAAGATGATGGCTCTGAAGGGCTTAATTTTTTTTAAATGGTTGCCTCACTGTATGCGCTTTTGGTCATCAACTGGAATCTTCATTTAACTTTCTAACTGGTCGTTCTGCCCTCACTACCTTAATCCTTCTTGAACTCACCAGGAAACCCTTCTAAGCAAAATATCAAGACAACCTTGTTCCCATTGGCCCACACAATATGTTCCAAAATGAGTCCCGCTAGTTCAGCATGAAGCTCCTAAGAGGAAAGTTTGATGCTCCTGCTGTTTTTGCTAAAGCTACCTACTACATCGTCCTTCCGCGTATTCATGACACCAATGAAGAAATCAAGATAAAACAATACCTCAGTTAACAGTACAAAAATTACTTAAATGTAACTCTGGATTTCCCACACTTACTCTATTATAGAATCCCTCCCCACGCCTCCTTTATCATGAAGCACCTGGTCACATCTGCTGGAATTTGTGTTCCATGATAAATATCGTAGGGAATGTTTTCCCGGCACCAAGATGTGTTTTATGCGATGGAAATTCATCCTTGCTTTTTGTTGCCCTTTCAGCCCTACTACACATTGTGTTAGAAGGAACGTTTGGTTACAACTCTTTGTCACTTTCTGCATTTGTAACTTTTCAGTTCTTCTTATGAAAGATGACTTAGGTCCTGACCATGTGGTTTGCCCTGACCAGTGGTTTGTAACAGACAAAACATGAGCAATGACTGGAAATGGCTTGCATAGCTGAACTTGTCATCCTGCACTTCTGCAGAGATCAGGAGAAGAACGTGCTCCAGCTAACCCACTGATCCCAGAAAGAGGATGAGAGACACAGGGAATAGAGTGGCCCCAGCCAACCCACAAACTGCTGTCTGAAGCAGGCTTTCCCCACTGACCAGCAAAACATGATCAAGAATGCAATGCCTGATGTGTACAACTCTGAGCTTTTGAGGTTGTTTGTAGGCAGCTACAGTTGGTTAACATAACGGGCTAGGTCCTATTCTAGAATATGCTGAGCTACAAAAGAGAAAAAAAATAAAAAGTACTTGGCACCTTCAGTGACCATATAGTAAGACAAAATAGAAATAAACAATGAGTAATAATTCAAGACAAAATAAAATAAGGGTGCCAAGAAAGGTACCATGAATATATTGTGGGAACAGAGAAGTAAAACCAATGCTATCCAAAAGTTCTTAAGCAAGAAGATAGAATTTAAGGTTCTTAAAGGATTAAAAGGATTGTACTAAAGGAAAAAATGAAGAGAAAAACATTCCAGGATAGTGGAACAGCATCCACAAAGGGAAGTGTTCACGTGTTCCCTCTCAGGGGACGGAGTATTCTCTCATGCATGTTATTGGTCTGCCTTGTTTGCAACAGAGAAAACTAGGCAGCTACCCAAGCTCACATAGCTTCCATATGGCAGCACTGAGTTCTAGAACCTAGGTCTCCCAGCTCGAATTTCGCACTCCTGTTCTATAGGTGCTTGCATACCCTGGTATGGAATGGAAAAGCAAAAATAGAAAATTAGCTTGCTGTTGTACGTGGGAGCAATCACAAGGGCCCAAGAGTAGACACATAAAGTGGATATATGCACTGGTGATCATCATCACAATCGTAACAACTAAGACCATGATAAGAACATAAACTGCAATAGCTATAATAATCGACATGCATCTCTCACCTACCATGGGCTAGATACTGTTCTAAGTGCTTTTTCTATGTTATCTGTGTTTCATAATAATGACCCTATGAGGAATGCACTATCAGTAGTGCCATTAAACCAGATAAGTAACTAAGGGACAGAGAACATGGTCATTTCTCATGGTCAAACTGTAGGTGGGGAAATTAGACACAAAACCATCCTTTTCTGTCTCAGGAACCTGAGTTCTAACTACTATGTACAACTTCAGCAAAAAATTAGAATCTTCTCTGGAGCTTTTTACCGATGCCTAGGTCCTTCCCACACTAATTAAATTAGAACCTCTGCTCATGGAGTCCTAGGGACCAAACCATCTTAAAAGCTTTCGATGTGTTTGGTTAGTACAGCCAGTGTTAAGAGCCACAGTTGAAGTAAGGCCAAGTCAGGGACAGTGGGTTAGCTGGATTCAGAGTGTTCCCAAAGAGCAAGAAAATCAAACAACAAATCGATGAGACAGAAGCCAAATAGGGTAACACTGGCCTAAGAGCTATAAATCAACTGGAAAAAGCTTGGGATTAACTTACTGATAAAGCCAATGTTCTTAATGGAGAAAAATGTTCAGAATAACCCACTAGGGCATCACTGACCACACAATGAACAACCAAAAAGACCAAGAAGACTAGATTGCACTTGGGCTCTTGGGCTAAGAAGGGGAAAGAACTGACAACAAATTCTGCCATCTTTTCTGGTCTGATTCAAAATTTTGAAATGGTCCCGGTTAGAGTTGGGTGACCTCTCACTTTACTTCCTGAATTGTCTTGTATGCGTTTCCCAGGTGCCTAGCACCTACACGTCTCCTCCCTGAGCTCCCCACTGTGGACACACACAGATCCCCAAGGCCACTTGACCTGTGATGGGTAGGTCTACCCCTACATGATATAGTTCTCTGAGCAGCCTCTGCTCTCCCATAAAACTCTTCACTGCAGCTGGACACAGGCTCAGAATCCTCAGCGGAAGGCAGGCCCTGGGAAGGAACCAGCGTTGACACATGGGCTGGGGGGGAGAGAGGAACAGATCGGTTTGCCACCTTGCCCTGAGAGCTTGATCAGGTGAGAATGAGGCAGGAGAACAGCTCCAGCACCGGCAGAGGTTGAGTCAGAGCAAGAATGTCCGGCTTCTCCTGCCTCCTCCATGTATATAACTGCTCCTGGGCCTTTTCCCGTCCGTGACAAGGGATGCTCGCTTCAATTTCACTGGCCAAATCAGACCTCACACTCGCATGTTTCTTCATTCACTACATTTTCATAGAGACCTCCTGCTGTAGGTTCAGCAGCACATGGTAGAAGATAAAGTCCCTCAGTTTATCGGATGATAAAATTGAAGCTCAAAAATGGAAAGACGGAGGACTTCCGCCAAGATGGCGGTGTAGGTAGATGCACTGCACCGCCGCTCACAACCAGAGAATTTAAACAACGAACTCAATAGCGAAAAATAAACAACCAGAACGCACAGAATCGAACTGAAGGGAAGTCCGACACCCAGGAAGTTGGGGAGGACGTACATCCAGGCCAGTAAGCAGGGCAGAACCAAGCAGAGGAGCGGAGTGAGAGGCAGTTTGCCCGGAGGAACTCACCCCGGGAGCGCCTAAACAAAATACTACCCCGACCAACGGGTGAACCTCGCAGGCTGGTGGCGTAACTGGAGAGGCCAGTGGGAACCAGCAGGGCTGAGACTGGGAGGAAAAGGAAGTGAGGAACTGGGGAGCAGAGAGTGATAGGGAGTGGCAGTGAACAGCAGATGCCATTGCTCCCTCCCAGGCCCTGCCCCCAGAGGAAACATCACAAAAAAACGACCCAGGTTGCCAGGCACCAATAAACACCTAAGACTCCGACAGGTGCACCGAGATAAAAAAGAATGAAAATACCCTGGCTGGTGTAGCTCAGTGGATTGAGCGCAGGCTGGGAACCAAGCGGGCCCGGTTCGATTCCCAGTCAGGGCACATGCCTGGGTTGCGGGCCAGGTCCCCGTGAGGGCCATGTGAGAGGCAACCATACATTGCTGTTTCTCTCCCTCTCTTTCTCCCTCCCTTCCCCTCTCTCTCTAAAAATAAATAAAAATAAAATCTTTAAAAAAAAAATGAAAATGGCCAAAACGAAAGATCAGAACAAATTACAACTAACGGATGAAGAGATAGCCAAATTAACAGATGCCCATTTTAAAACACTGGTAATCAGGATGCTCACAAAACTGGAAGAAATAGTTGAACAAATGAACAATACGATAAAGATAATGGAGGAAGATTTACAGGGAACCAATAGGGAAAAAAAGGAAGCTGGGACTCAAACCAATGGGGTGGACCAGAAGGAAGAAATAAGAATTCAAAAAAATGAGGAGGGACTCAGGAACCTCAGAG
>PVJI01006011.1:0-91038 GCA_004026765.1 Micronycteris hirsuta | reverse complement strand
TGACCTTATCTGAGAAGCACTTTATCTGCCCTTCCATTCTAAATGAAAGTTTTGCTGGATAGATTATTCTTGGTTGTAGTCCCTTGCTCTTCATGATTTGAAATATCTCTCTCCAGCCCCTTCTTGCTTGGAAGGTCTCCTTTGAGAAATCCGCTGACAGTCTTATGGGGATTCCTTTGTAGGTAACTGTCTCCTTTTCACTTGCTGCTTGTAAGATTCTTTCCTTATTCTTGACCTTGGGTAATGTAATTATGATGTGCCTTGGTGTGTTCCTCTTTGGGTCCCGCTTCTTTGGGGTTCTCTGAGCTTCTTGAGTTTCCAGGAAGCCTATTTCCTTTGCCAGATCTGGGAAGTTCTCCTTCACTACCTGTTCAAAAATACGTTCAATTTCCTGGTCTTCTTCTTGTCCTTCTGGCAGCCCTATGATCCGGATGTTGGGTTGTCTACAAATGTCTGAGGTTCCTGACACCCTCCTCATTTTTTTGAATTCTTATTTCTTCCTTCTGGTCCACCCCATTGGTTTGAGATCCAACTTCCTTTTTTTCCCTGTTGGTTCTCTGTAAATCTTCCTCCATTATCCTTATCGTATTCTTCATTTGTTCAATTATTTGCGTCCACCTATTTTCCAGTTTTGTTAGCATTTTGATTACAAGCATTTTATACTGCACATCTGATAGGTTGACTATGTCATCATCCATTAGTTGTAATTTGTTCTGATCTTTCATTTTGGCCATTTTCATTCTTTTTATCTCGGTGCACTTGTCGGCTCGCAGGTGCCAGCAACCTGGGTCGCTTTTGGATGACGTTGCCTCTGGGGGCGGGGCCTGGGAGGAAGCAATGGCGACCTCTGATCACCGCGGGCTCCCGTCACTCCTCAGTTCCCCACCGCCTTTTCTGCCAGACTCGGTTCTGCTGGCTCAGCCCTGGCATCTCTCCAGCAGCGTCGCCGGCTTGCGGGATTCACCTGTTGTTCGGGGCCACGCCCTGTTCAGGCACTGGCGGCGTGAGTCCCTCCATGAGAGCTGCCTCTCACTCTGTTCCTCCGCCTGGTTCTGCCCCGCTTACCGGCCTGGATGTTCGTCCTCTCCAACCTCCTGGGTGTCGGACTTCCCTTCAGTTCAATTCTGTCCGTTCTGGTTGTTTAATTTTTCACTACTGCATTCGTTGTTTAGACACTCTGGATGTGCGGGCAGCGAGTGCGTCCACCTACGCCGCCATCTTGGCAGAAGTCTGAGTGCAGGAGGATTTCTGTCAGCTGGATGCCCACGCCAAGGGTGGCAGCGCTCTCCCCGAGACATCCTGTGTCTCTCATCGGTTGCTCTTCTATGTCAAACAGTAGGTAGAGCTCCTCAAAGGATCGGAAGCTAGAACTTCATCAAGTTTATAGAATAGGTTGCAGATACTATTTTTTGCTTTCTTATTAATAATTGTTGGTTTAATAAATGTCTGTATATGTTACAGATGTCTAAAATGTGCTTTCATTAAACCTGGGAGGGAGTGGAGGGGAAGTAGCAAACATTTTACTCACTTCAAATTGTTCAGATGACCATCATACACCCCCCACAAAACCAAGAATTGTTTGTGGGAATTGTTCATGGAAAGATTAGCAGTTTGTAATATAAGTTTGCTGGCATCCATTTGTATAAATCCAGGATAGCTAGAGAAGGAAGAAACCCTTGATACAATTGATTTCCATGATACAACAAACAGTTTGAATAAAAGAGCCAACTATTGCATTGAGAAACATTAATGAGCTTGGAGTTTTCGCTTTGAGTTTAGAGAATATGAAATTCTTTAAATAAAAACCTGTTGAAATCCATTAGACTTATGAATTATGCAGTGAGGTAATTTTAGAGTAATGTGCCAAAGGTAAACACATAATTTTTAACCAAATTAATCTAAATTGGGAGAAACACTGATGAGCTGCCTCTCAGCCTGCAACCTAAGTATGTGCCCTGACTGGGAATCAAACCAGTGACCCTTTGGTTCTCAGGCCAGCGCTCAGTCCACTCAGCCACACCAGCCAGGACAAATTAATCTAAACTGGGTTGGTCTATCACAGCAGTATTTTCTGATGTTAAAACTGAACATAGTCACATCCTGATGTACGCATAATACAAGTATTTTCTAATGATATTTCTAGAATAATTTTGATATCTAATTGCTAATCTTAAAGTTGATCTTTAAAAATAACTAAGCAAAATGCATTTTCATTCAGGAAAGAAATATTGCAGGGCACATCTGCAAACTGTCATAGATTTACAACAAAGTAAATGTCCATACTCTTGTTTGGTGTCTCAGAAGTGGGACAAAGTTAACCTGGCGAGTGACAAATGCACCTGGAGGGGCTCGGTCAACAGTTCTTGGACCCTCAGTCACTGTGGTCAGTGCCGAGAGCACCGTAACGGGGAGTCAATCTACAAAACAGCTACACCCCACTTAAAACGTGTAAGGCTGTGGACAGTGAAAATACCAACACATGATTAACAAACTAACAGATGAAAGCTCTAAGTTTAAAGAGTTGGTCCTGAGCCTACTAGAAGGTTCCTAAGAAACATATTTTGAACAGAGTTTTATTCCAAGTTCTGAAAGTAAACAATTAATAAAGTAAACATACTGATAAAACATCACCAAGTACTTATTTCTTTAACAGTATCACATTTTTGGTAATGATTGTATATTTTAATAAAAGTCTGCACAATGTGTAATTTGAAAATAAAAAGTACTTGACTTGACTAAGCCAAGGTTGAAAACCACTGTGAGGAGTGTGTATGGGCACATGATGATCCGATCAAACCAATGTTCAAGCAGAAAGCAGGTAAGTCTGAGAAATGGACTCTGAGTATCGTAAAGGTCCTCAATATCACATTGGTGCTTAGCCTTTGGGCATGAAAATATTTGCTGAAGGTAACAGAGCTCTGTTAATGTCATGTATTCACGATGTTTATGCAGCATGTGTACAATATTTGTTACATTTATATTCATGATATATATGATGTTTACAATGTATCTGTTTAGGATAGGACAGGATAGGATAAGCAACGAGGTCAGATGGTTATTCAGAGACCTTTATAACCACGTGGTCCAGCCTAGGTCCAGTCTGAACTCCACCACTTACTAATTATTGTATTTTTCAGACTATAAGACACACCAGACCATAAGACGTACCTAGGCTTTAGAGGAGGAAAATAGGAAAAAAATTTCTGAAACAAAAATGTGATAAAATATTTAATAACATAAATAACATAATATTTCACCAATGTAAATGTAAACATCCAGGTAAGCTACATTTGGACTATAAGACACACCCCCATTTTCCTCCCAAATTTCAGGGGGTAAAGGTGCATCTTATAGTCCAAAAAATATGGTAGGTGAACTTGAACAAGCACATTGTCTCCTCTGTCTCATTTTCTCAGCTCTAACGCAGAGCTAAGAATAGTACTAACATCATAAGGTTCTGATGGAGATCATATCGATAAATTACTTAGTAGAGTACTTTATAACTAATTCCTTAACAAAGTGATGTTATTGTTGTTACCCTTAATCCACTGAGAACTCAGTCCCTGCAGAGCACAACACAATCCGAAACATCAGAAGACGTGGATTTGGCTCATGTGGTCCAAGTGTTCTGAAAATCGAGTCTGCAGGTTCTGTCGATGGCAGCCCAGTCCTTACAGGGGAATAAGACAGAGGAGACTGGCCTGGCCGGGCATGAAGACGCCACAGAATGTTATGGAGCGTTTTGCGTATGACAGAGCCCCGGTGGGTCCCACTGCAAACAGGAAACAGAAACTAGACAGTGTGTGGCCTTAAAGACCAGAACATCGGACACAAGGTTGAAAACGGAGGTAATGCGAAATACACACACAACAGTGACGGGGCAAGTTCTGTGAAAAGTGTCCCCATGACAGAGACTGTTCTGTGGAGATCACAAATCCATAAGGCACAGTGGACTGGCTCTTTGGGTTAGTTAGCTGTACGTTGTGAATATGGATATCGTACTTGAAAAATACAAACTTTTGGCATCTGATAATACAGAAATATGTTGACAATGTAGCTTTAAAAATAAACTTAAATGTAAATACTCCTGATTTTGAAGCTGGTACAATGGTTTTGGCTAAACTTCAGCTTTGCTGCCCTGATGAGGGTGCGGAAATCCCTATTGCAATTTGCATTTTAGATCAGGAGTGTTTATATCGGAAGCAGTTGTTCAGTTTGGACGAGCACATTTAGATTTTGACACAGGAGATGCATTTCTTCCATCACTGCATAAAGAACACAGAACACAAACAAAAATTAATGAAGCTATTATAGCTGTCTAGGCAATTATTGCTGATCCAAAGACGGTTTGCAGGCTGGAAACAGTTGGAAGATGCACATTTTAGTATTTCACTTCTCATTTTGTAAAGTCAGAGCCCATACACAATTCTGGAATGTGTAAGGAAATCCAACGTTAGTTTCTCAGGAAATGAAACCCCATAAATTGTATCAGATATTTGCCATTTGGGTTTTTTTCCTCCCTCTAATAAGCATTGGGGGCAAGTGAGGAGTTAATTCTATATATACAGAGATGTTCCCTTAAACTTCAACTACAAAAGCTAAAGCTGAAGAAAATTCAATACCCAACAGAGTTAAATAATTGAAGCATGGGACAATAACAGCTCATTCAACTGCCCGTAACCCAGTTCTGACCTCTTGTAAAATGACAACGATAAATTGAAAACAGTCTGCGGGACTGTGTAATATTCCACTGCACCTCCCACCGGAAAGTGCGCGTCCTTTCACATACCCTAACTCGTAACTCTCAGAACAGCTCTCTGGCACTGGTAACCTCATCTTAACATCTGAGGACAGTGAGTTCAGAAAGACCTGGTGACATTACACATGTGCTCAGGGTCACCCGTCAGTGATGGAGCTGGAATTTCAGGGACTTCTGCCCAAACACCACCCAGCACGTTTCTAAATGAGATGTTCTCTCCCTAAACATTCTTTTTCCTTCACTTCCTTTTTCGGCTACCTCATCCACCACACTCAGAGTCTCCGTATCATTTCCTTCCCCTGCGTGAGTAATCTCCTGAAATAACTCTCCTAGCTTCCTGCATCGTTCTCCCGCTTCCCGATCCTGTCACCTCGCTCCTGGGAAATGGCGATGGTTCCATTTCTCGTTTGGTTGACTCCGATCTCTGTGTTCCCCTGTCCCTTCTATGACTGTCCCACCATATCCCAGCTGAACCCCTCTAGTGGCTCAGCTCCCGAAACCCCATCATGTAAAGGCCAGAGTCCCTTGTTTGTAGTTTAAACCTCCATTTATTCTGCCCCCAATCAACCTGGCCCAATTTATCACCTACTGCTTTCATTTATGCAGTCTAATCTTCAAGTAAATTTTAAAAAGCATTGTTTTACTAAGTTGTTCTTCTTAAATGCTTATTCCATTTCCTCAGCCTGTAATTCCTCATTTTACCTAATTCCGAGTCTTCTCAGGTAAATGTAAATCCCCTTAGAATACAGATTTAAAGGAGTTACAATGAAACAGTCGCAGTGAGTGGCTCAGATGACAAATGGGACCATGTATTTTTATTATTTTTATATTCCAAGTTGCATATAGTGAATGTTTATTTTCATCATCTAAAAATTATGCATTTTAAGAAAATCTTACCTACATGGAAAAATGTATTATTTGCATACAGATAAGTCCCAAGATATCTACCAATTTGTTGACATTTGAGCAGGTAGTGAATAGAAACCAATAATGACTTTTGATATACGTTGAGCTGAGTAGAAATTAAAGAGAAAGGTTCATTGAAGCCATCCATGCATTTTTTTAAAAGACCTCAGTGAAACCTAAGGCCTGTCTACAGCCCGCGTCAGCTGCGGAGACTTGTTCTGGGTGCCACAGGGAGACCGCCCTGCGGGGAGGGTCTGGGACATGGGAGGAGAGAGTGGCGGACTTGTCTGCTGTTGTTTGGAGGAGAGCGGCACGGGACCCCCGCTGTGGCTACAGGGCGGGTCTCAGAGAAGAGTTCGCTCTGGCTGTCCTGAATTCGCATACAGACTGGAGAGCAATCCGAGTGGAACGGATCTGTTTGTTCAGCTACAAGCACAGAGAAAAATCCAATTCGACTGCACTTTATGGAGTCCATAGAAACGTGTTCGATGACCTCAGAAAGTACATGGAGGAAACACCAAGGGGAGGACAAGGCCATGCTGGCTGCTGGGCACAAAGCAGGGAGATCTGCCTAACCGATCATCGGGGAAGTTTACAATTGCAAATGCAGAATGAGACACACCACAACAAGCACCTGGCTATCAAAAACAAGCACCAGTGATTAGATGCCACGAAGGAGCTAGAAGAGCATAGTCAAACGGAAGTCTGAAACGAACAGAGGAAAGGCCACCTGAGCTTTAGGATCCAACTACAGAGCCAGAGAGCTGCAGAAACGAGGACAGCCGCCTTCATTCCACGCTGTAGAGCAGCACTCTCCAACCTTGTCGGCACCAGGGACTGGCTTCGTGGAAAACAATTTCTCTGCGCGCTGGGGGTGGGGAGATGCTTTGGGGATGATTCAAGGGTTTTACACCCACGTTCCCCCCCCTGCTGTGCTCCCCATTTCCTAACCGGCGGGGACTAGTGCCGCCCCACTAGTACCAGTCCGCAGCCCAGAGGTTGAGAAAACTCTGCTATAGAGGAAAAAAAGTCTTAGCTGTGAGGATCATAGGTTTTTTTCTCACTGACACATATTTGAAAGAAAGAAAAGAGGCCTTTCTGCATAGGCACATATATAGTATATCGGAGAAGAAATATATTACAATGCATTATATTTTCATGAGGTTGTATCTGAAACTTTTCATTTTGTTCTCTCCACTGGCCATGGGCTCAGCAGAAAGTAGAAATATCTAATTCTATTCAAACAGTCAAGAATTACATGTAAAAGCTAAAATTATAAAATTTATAAGATAAAACATGGGAGAGAAATATTCATGAATATGAATATTTTCACCTTGGAGCACAGAAAAATATATTTGACAGGACACAAATAACACTCACCATAAAGGAAAAAAGAAAGATACATTTAGTTTTTCCAAAGGTTAAGACTACTCATCAAAAATTATCATTAATAAAATGAAATGGCAAGCTAGATACTGGGGGAAATATGTATAATAGATATATTTGTAAAAGAACTCATAAATTAATGACAAAGAGAAACCCAACTATTTTAAAATGGGCAAAAGCTTGAACAGACATTCACAGAAAGACATAAATGAGTGAATGGCCTAGAAGCAGGTAGAAAGGTGTTCAACATGATTATTCACAAGGGAAATGGCAACCAAACCACAATGAGATCTCACTCTCTCCCAACCAGAATGTCCAAAATTAAGAGTGGCAGTACCAAGTTTGGGCAGTGGGAAGCAACTGAAATATTTGTATATTGTTGGTGGGAGTGTAAAAGGTACCACCACCTCAGGAAACGACATAGCAGTGTCTAAGAAAGGTAAGCACCCCACCTTATGCCTCAACAATTCCACCGCTGAGCATATCCCCAAGGTCAACAGATGCACATGTCAACAAAAGTCCTTGTACAAGAATGTTTCCAGCAGGTTTATTCATAATAAGTCCCAAATGAGAACAACAAGGATGTTTATGAACAAGACAATGGGTAAACAAAAAAAGGGTAAAATTCATACAAAAGAATATTATACAGAAATAAGAAGGAACAAACTGCTGATACAATTGTAACTTAAGAATGATACTATTTTGTTGAGCAGAAGCCAGCCACAGTAGCGTACATGTTGTAAGATTTCATTGATGTGAACTTGAAACAAGCAAAACTAATCTATGATGATATACATGAGAAAGTGGTTGCCTCTAGTGGGGGTGAGGGGTGCAGGCTGACTGCAAAGAGGCACAAGGGCACTTTTGGGGGTGATGGGAACGTCCCATATCTTGATTCGGTTGATGGATGCATGGGTGCATATATTTATAAAGGATTCAGACAATATACTTGAAACCTGTGCACTTTACTGTACGAAAATTGTTCCTAAGCAAAAAAATAATAATAATAATAATTTGTAAAAAAGACCTAAACAGCGGACACTAAGTGAACCAATGTAAAAAAATGCTGGAACAACCAAAAGTGCGTTTAAAGCTATGTTCTGGGTGAGAATAATAAAGAATAGCCATGCCTCATTTACTTGGCCTTTTTCTACCTGTTCACCATTTCTTCTGCTTCCTTCAACTTGGCAAAGTCAAATGACTTTTCCACAATGGAATAAACATTAGTCAGTGGGAGTTGAAGCTCAAAGGCACCGGTGATGAAGCCCTGGCTTTGCCACTCACTAGTTGTGTGACCTTGGACAGGTGGCTTCACGGAGAAGGACCTCTCCTTCCTCACTGGTAATGGGAGAGCCAGACTACAGAATCTCTTAGGGCCCTTTCGGCTCTAACTCTCTGTGTGTAATTCCAAATGTGAGTTCTGCAGCTTCACACACAGAACAGTCTCCGGAGTTCTATGGTGACATAATGAAAACATTTGGCACCATCGACTAGACCCTGAGAGCTGGCAGATAGTTTACAAGGTTGGGCTGCCAAGAAAAGCTTCCTGAGGTCCTAAGCCTATCCCACAGTGACATATCGGTCATGCTGGTGTTGACAACAGCTCATATGATCCCCTCCCAATTGCCAGTGAAGTAAAGCAAAGCTATGAATGGGGTCCAGAGATACCTAATTCTTTGTATGCAACCCTGTTAAGAGATTCAAGACTTGGAAGCTGACATTCAGATCTGTTCCCAGTCCTTTGAAAACCTTTTTAACTCATCAGACCAAGCACTCAAGAAGGAACAAACAACCAATCATCTAAGTAAAAGCATTCCTGTGGCCTTAAAGAGTTAGAATACCATTAGCCACACTCCTTTTCTCAAGTTAGCCATGTTTCATTTCCAATAATGTTATTAGGTTTGTGTCACAAATAACTACAAAGACATGCTGATTGTTTTTCTTCTCATTTACCAGACAGTTTTTCTACAGGTTTGAAAGGAGCAGTTAGTCCACCTCCAAAGTTATGTGAAACCAATATAAAAGTACACCAAGTCATGGAGGAAGGACACCGGCTTACTCCATCCTTGAGACATCCTTTAGTCCATCCCAATAACCATCGACCAGCCTTGGCTAGCACTCACTATTGATTGCTCAGTTCTTACAGGCCTTTAGTCCAGAGAATGACAGGGCTTTTTCCTTCCTAAGACATTCAGGGTTCATGACTAAAGAATAAAGAACATTTTTAAAGGCTATCCAAAAGTGATTTCATGTGCACAGACCTGGATTTCATATTTTACTGCTAATCACATACATTCATCCTGAAGGCATCCTAAACGTAATAAATAAAAATATAAATCGTTTTCTGCAAGGGTTGTTTGTCTCTTCCTTTCTTTTGTTTCTGTGGTGAAAATAGCTCTCATTTTTCTGGAGTATACCCTAACTTCCCACTAATAAAAATCACTCCAGGGCAGGGGAAAGTGGTGGTGGGAAAACGGAGACAACTGTATTCAAACAACAATTTAAAAAATGATTTAAAAGGACTCCGAATGTAGGAGAAAGTATTTGAGAGTAGAAAACTTCAGACAAACATTTATCTGATCATGTTTCCATCTTGTGGTACGAAAATGATGGACACAAAATTAGGGCAAAACATGCTAAGTAAATCTGTTGATTCTAAAAGTCGGTTGTACCTCAAATTAGTGTATACATAAGTGTAGTTACTGAACAATGGAAACTATTAATGAAAAAAAAGATAACACGGCCTGCCACAAATAATGCCCCTTTTTTATTCCAAAATCTAATTTGGGGATCTTTTCATAACTGACCTCAAAGAAGAGCGAATTCATACCAAATAAAATATTCCAAGTTCACATATCACGGTATGGAATTAGTTACTGAGAGCCACCTTAGGAGGATGTTTCTAAGCACACCCTAGTTCTGTTTCTATATGTTATGTGAGCCTTTCTTGGATAACTAATTCAAAGACTTTTTAAACTGTGTATGTTGCTTTATTCAAAACCAGGTCTAAAAGCCTCTCTCAGGCAGGCACCTGTTCAAAGCACATTTCTTTAAGGACCGTTTTGTCATTTTCTCCCCCAACTCTGAAGGCTGCAGGCAGCGGAAAGCCTGCTTCAGGTCAGGGACTCAGTGAGGTTCAGAAGTATTCTCAGCACTCTGGCTTCTGGATGTCCACGTGGGTCGGAAGAAGCTGAGTGCGATTTCCAGGCTTCAATCAAAAGGACTTGAATTTTCTTCCCCGGAAGTTGTGAGCGTGTTTAGAAAGCCAGGGTTAGTCAAAAGAGAGAGACAAAGCATTCTAGGGAGCGAATGGGGCATGAGAAGGTAGCCACAAACGGCGCCCATTCGAACCCCCAGGACAAGTGAGGCCGGTAAGACAACAGTGGCCCCAGCTATCACTGGCTGGCTGGGGAAGCCCCTCGAGGAACCTGAACAGTGGGGTGCATCCTGGAGTATTTATGGTGCAGTTTATGCTCATTATTGTGGATCCCGTGTTTGCAAATTCTCATGCCTCAAAGGCTTAGTTAACTTTTGATGTCTTGATGGTAAATACAATTATTTTTAGATTTTGTTCTTTCTTTATTGTGCAAGTGTGCACAAAGTAAAAAATATTTAAAATGTACATAAACAACAAGATAAAAAAATTCTTCATAATGCTACCATCAAAGAAAGCTACTGTTAAGATTTTGATGTTAAGATTTATAGAAGAGTGTATATGTTTATATACAAACACATATATACATATAGTGATATAAACGGCTATTTTCCTTTAATGTGTTGTGTATATCTGTCTATCAATAAGTAAACAGCTTTATGGTTACCTGGTATATCATTTTAGAGATGTTACATTGTTTATTTTACTAATCTTCATACTGTACATATTTAAGTGGTTTCGCATACACATACACTTTTTTGTTATGCTATAATAAACATACTTGTTTATACAACTTTGTAAACTTGTGCAATTGTTTCCATGGGGGAAAAAATAGAAGTAGACTTGTTAGATTGTTTAAATATTTTGATACTTGTCAAATGTCTTCAAAAAGGTAGGGCCAAATAAATTTCCACCCGAATGTGTAAAAGTGGTATTCTTACACTCTTACCAATGTTGCACGTTGAAATTCTTTTTCACGTGTGCTGGTATTTTTGTAGTGGACAAAAAACTATTTGTCATCACGACTCTAATTTAAAGATTAATTCTAGTCATTGAATATATTATCGTGTTTATTGGACAACCATATGTTCCCATTTGTGAAATACATTCCCATGAATTTTTCTGTTTCATCTTTCACTCATCAGTTTGTAAGAGACCATTTTGCCGAAACGGATACGCTGTGACACATGTTGATTCAGTGTAATGTCCGTCCTACTTTGTCCATACACAGTTTTGTTTCCTTATGTCTGGTGGTCAAGACTTTTCCGACAATCACAGAGTGAGGCCACTCAAACCTTTTTGTTTCCGCTTTTGACATCATGCTTTCAAACTATATGATTACACAACCACATTGTCTTCTGGTATTTTGTGGTTTCACATTTTACATTTATTTGCCTATAACTAACAGATTAATTCATCTGTAAGTAACTATTGGGTGGAACGTGTAATGTTGAGAGTCTCGGGTATCATTAAAAGTCTGTTTTCAGTTTACTAAGGGCTTGAATTAGAAATAAAGAATATTACTAAATACATTTTTAGCATCTATCGCTGGACAATAAGAGTGTTCTTCCTCTCATTTACTTATGTGGTAAATTATTACAGTACATTTCCATATACCTAAAATAAAGCAGATAATTAATATATCTGAGAATTCGATTGCTAATACCTTCTCACATTTTTGTATTGATATTCAGAAGCATGTTGGCCTTTGGGGATCTATGTTTCCCACATTTTTACAGTAGAGTTATGCTGCCTTTATGAAGTGAATTGAAAACTTTCTTTTTTATATACTAGAAATTTTTCCCATAGATGGCAATTGCAGTTTGCGGAAAATCTGAATCTTCTCATCCGTCAAAACACCTGGACCAGCACCTTTTAGGGAAACTATTTTTGAGATTTTTTAATTTCAACCATGTTTACTGTCTTTAGATTTCCTTTCTTCTTAATTTGACAAATATCATTGTTAAAATGAATGCTTTTAATTAAATGTTCCTATTATTTAACACTTTTTTATTCTTTCAATCTCATCCATATTTATGTTCCAATTTTTATTCCCAATATTATTTGTATTTATGTCTTCCCTCATAGTCAGTAGACTTGTTATTTTTATGAAAGAAGCAAAATCTGAAATTACTTTTCAATTTGAACTTTTCCCCTTTTCTAGATTAATTCTGTTTTTCTTATTTTTTTCAACTGTTTTTCATTCATTAGCTTTATTGTTTGTTTTTCTTTCTCTAACTTCTTGATTTGAAGGCTCATGTCCAAAAATATTTCTGAAATTTTCTTTTGGATGTTGCAACTAATCTTATGAAAGATTCTACAGCATTTATTGTGTTCTACAATATTTTTCGTATCATTCACATTAAAATTTTCTCCATACTCATCTTTACACAAGGCAAGTATGACGAAGCCAGGGTTCCTCTGTCACAGTCTGTGGAAATGTTCTTTCTTTCTTGTTCCCTGTCCCCGGTCACGGCAGCCATTTTTTTAAGTCATTAGTTAGATTCACTGATGCTCAGCTTCCGGCCCCTTCCTGATTTTTACCAGGTTTGAATCAAGAAAACTTTCTGCTCTAGCGTGATGGCATCTCGGTCTTGCTTGTTGCCCCCTGTTCCGATATCAAACGGACTGTAATCAATAAAGTGCTGCAAGCCAGGAGTGCGCTACCACATTCTCGCTCTCACTGCACTCATCTAAGGCAGAACCAAGTCTCAAGAGGCATGTGCCACATCAGTTTCCCCTCATTTTTGAAGTTATCTGACTAGTCTTTGAAAGATTGAGGGCAGAGTGGGAAACGCCGCAGCGCGGAGAGGGGGAGAGGGATTTATATCAAAAAGAAGAGTGCCCAGGTCTTGGTTTATGACTCAGAACAAGTGGTCAGAGAGCCCAGCAGCATCTTGCTTGGATCTTTGCTCCGGCAAACTCCATTTTGATGAGCAAACTCTAGAAACAATACAGAGTCAGAACTTGGACACTGTGTAGTTCCCTGCACAGGGGAAAGGTAAGCCTGGAGCATCTTGTAGTGCCAGAAAGTAAAGCGCTCAAAAAAAGAATGAGAACATACAGAAATGGCTCAGAAGCCAAGATAAAAGAGTTCCCCCTAGCCAAGCTGGAACAAGTCGAGCAACAAAATAAAGAGCCATAGTACCGGATTACAACACCCCCTAAATCTATTAATACATGAGGACACAGTGATCTAAATAAATAAATGACTATAAAAATAAATGGAAAGGAAGGACTATTCCCTACGGAAGAAACTGCATCAGTAAATGCGGGAGAGACCAGAGAAATAGAAAAGCACCTGCAGAACACAGCGATACCAGTGCTGCAGGCAGGGTGCACCGACGGCTGCTCCAGTCAAGGGGGAGAACTTTGGCAGAAAAGGAGCATTTGCAAAATCTCAAAGGATCTCTCCCCAAGTAGTTAGTAATTACAAAGAAAAAAATAGTGTCTTTACAGCAGAAAATCCTGGCAGACACCACCTCGGCCAAGCGGTCAAGGTTAAGAGCACTAGCAACACGCATTGCCAGCACACGTCCCCGAGAGGACGCGCTGACGAGAGAGAGCACACTGCCTCTGTGTGGTCATTCCCCGTGGAGAATGACCTTAGCCTACCCTTGACACAACAGCAGACTGACCCAACTCAAGAGCGTTTCTACATGCATGAAGGACCCATGGACAAGGACAACATGATGGTGGAGGAGGGCTGAATGTGGGAGGGAGAGAGGGGAGGGCAAGGGAGAGTACTGGAGGAAAAACGGGGACAACTGTAACTGAACAATAAAAAAAAGAATTCAAATAAAAATTATGTAGTCCAAAAAAAAAGAGAGTTTCTATATATAAGTGACCAATTTTCTTCAAAAGTGTCAAGCCAGTGAAATAGAAAGACCGAGAAACTCTCATACACGGGGAAGACTAAGGAAGCAAGACAGCTAAACGTGATGCAGGGTGCTGACTTAGGCCCTGGACCAGAAAAACAGAAATACAAGAATTGGTAAAATCTGAGTAAATTCTATAGTTTGGTTAACAGTACTATAGGAAGTTTAAATTCTTAGCTTTAATAAGAGTCTTATAGTATATATAAACATGATATATATTATATATTTTATATATTTACATATATATACATATACACATATATAGTATTAACATAAAGGGAAGCTGAGTCAAAGGTACTGGCTCAACAAACTATTTCTATGGATCGGTACTGTCTCAGATATTGCTACCTTAGTCTGCATATTAGATGCCAAAAGACAGAGGTCTAGTTTCTTCTGCTTGTGGACCCCATATAAATTCATTTACAAACACCCTATGTCCCCTCATTCCAAGTCAGTTTTACATTTGTAGAACACCTAAGGGGCTGCTTTCACAATGTGTTCATTAGACTCACCCGGCATTTCTGAGCAGCTTTTGGAAGAGAACATGAGAGGAACATACAAGACGAGAGAAATTCGGGGGCAGGCACAAACAACGAAATTCTCAGGATCAAGTGGACTTTTTGCCTCTGTGACCTGGATCTGTATTTGCAGAAACAAGGTCTGCCATTGCAGCGAAAATGAAACGCTGTATTTTGTTTACGGGTGATTCAATCAGATATGCACTGCTGAGTCCTTAACATTGTATTTTAGCTGCTCTGCATTTGCTGGCTAACGATAAAGAAAAAGTATATTAAAATAAGATGCTGTTAAGAAGATCAAAGGTTGAATGAAAATTTGGGCTGCTCCGTTTCGCAGTACAAAATGCCTAACTCGAGAATTTTTTCATAATTTGGATACTTTATTTTTTTATTGAGGCTTTTTAAAGAACATAGCAATCTCCCATAACTAAATAGAAATATTGCCTAAGAATGTCATAAACACTTTTCCAGACTCTTAATCCATAGGATTTAAAGGAAGATATGATATCATTCTTGATTATTATTTATTTCATTTCAAAAGCTTTGAACTGAAAAGTGATGCTTACAAAGCAATAACAAATATGTGGAAAGACATGGGACATGTGGAATTTGAAATAAATGCTATCTTATCACAGCCAGACAATTCATGTGCAGGGAAACCAAAGGCATAGTTTTAAAAAGACTCGTGATCCAAGTTGCTGTGTAGCTGGACGGGCCAGCCCAGTGGGACTACCTTTTGTTGTCCAAGGGCACTGTGCTCCCTGCCTCCAGCCACAGAGCTGCTGCCACACTACCCATGAAATGCTCTTCCTGCTCCCCCCTACCTGTGCCTGATCTTCCTTCTCATCCCAGCTCACCTGCCATGGGCACGGGAAAGCCTTCTCGGACCCCCCTCCCCTGCCCAGCTCCTTCCGCTGCACCACAGCACCAGCGCCACCTGTCCACTGACCGCAGCACACACCGCAGCTGAGGTTGTTAAAATAACGTTTGGATTCCCACTGTATTCTAAGGCAGAGAACAGGATCCATTTCTGTTTCCATGGAACCCTGTTTCCACTAAACTCTCAGATCTGAGTGTCGTGTTCTTTGCATGTGGCAGGACTCAACTCAAACTTGTTAAACATTCAAGTGCACAGAGTTCAAAATCAAAGATGCTCGTCCTAAGTCTCCCACTACCAATTGGCCTCAGGCAAATCACTTAGTTTTTTCACAGCCCCTGGTATAACTTATCTCTCTAACAAAAATAACAGCCTCCTCAGAGATGCTTTTTCCATAACCTCTACTGTATCTGAGAGTGCCCTCAGGTTTGAACTTCTCCACACTCTGTTGCAAATAAAATCAATTCCTTTGGAAACAACCTAGCCATTCTTTGTTTTATGGCTCACCTGTCCCCTGGGGCAACAACATCTGAGATAAAACTCTGGAGCTGGGGACAGGAACAATGGCGCACTTCTGAATGACACTTAGCATTAGAACCTGGGCACTGCCTACTACCCAATATCTTATAGCAGATGCATATGTTCTGTCCAGTTTTCTAGTAATTTCAGACAAGGGCATTGTTGGGTACTAGTACTGGAGTGCCAGTATGAGTACTAGTACTAGAGTGCCAGTGTGAGTACTAGTACTGGTGTACCAGTGTAAGCACTAGTACTAGTACAAGTACAAGTGCTAGTGAGGCCTGAAGCAGAAGTTCCCTTGAATTGCCTTTCACAGGAACATGGGACACGGGACACATGGGGTCTGCTAACCAGATAAGTAGCCTAGATTTTACAGAGGTTCCAGGAAGGGAAGAGACCTGATGGTCTACGTTTTCTAAATATACTTGTTTATAAAAAATGCATTGCACATTTTAAAAATGGGAGCAAGTGACCAGCTGGAAGGTCCTTTCAATATCCCACCCAATACACTTCCTCAGAGCAGGGGCCATGAAAAGAGACAGTGATCACTGAGAAACATTTGGTGATGGTTTGGATATAAGGAGTAAGGGGAAGGGAGAACCCAAGAATGGCTCCCAGGCTTTTGTTGGCCCACTAAACAGAAGATGGGGCCATCCACGGAAATATTTATATAAAAAATACATATTTATACAATAAGGACATCTGGTGCACACACGCGTATCAGTTTGTCAGTGCCGTGGTAACGAAGGGCCAATGACGGGGCGGCTGCAACCCCAGAAATGTGCCGTCCCACAGTCCGGAGGCAGGAAGTGCAAAGACAAGGGCCGAGCAGGGCCGATGCCTTCTGAGGGCTGTGAAGAAAGGACACCTTCTCCCTCCGCCTCTTCACACGCTCTTTCCCATGTGTCTGCGTGTCCAAATGTCCCCTTTCTGCCAGAACATCAGGACATCAGTCACACTGGAGCAGAGCCCGCCCCTCAGCCTTCAGACTCCACTTCGCTTGAACACAACGATAAAGACCCCATCTCCAAATAATGTCGTATTCTGAGGTCCGACTTAAACACGTGAATCTGGGAGAGGACACAGTTCAACCAGAAACAATAGGAAAGTCTAAAAGAAAATAAAGACTCCGAGCTAAAACTTTTCTAATTAATGACACTCATTTACAAGATCTTCAAACATATGCACAGAGATGGCAATACAAGTTTTCTTCCAAAGTCTGAAGAATACACAGTGTGCTATATGCATTCATATTCACCGAGAAGTAGAAATTTTGTAGATGATTTGATAGATGATTATGTGATATTTCTAAATTGTAGTGTGTGGTGTGTGTATGGGTGTGTATATCAATAATTAACTCAAATATTACCTCTTGGTAACACTTGGTTCTTCTTGGTAACACTACATTTTTAAAACACACATTTTAAAAATCATCTCAGTAAGAGGTTTGTACTGGCAAGTATGGAGAACTAAGCTTTCATACTTAGAAGACAGGAAAAAAAAGAAGATCCTGAATACAAAAAAATAAAACCTTAAAATTTTCACCCGGCTGGCCTAGCTCAGTGGATTGAGCATAGGCTGGGAACCAGAGGATCCCGGTTCGATTCCCAGTCGGGGCACATGCCTGGGTTGCGGGCCAGGTCCCCAGTGAGGGCCATGTGAGAGGCAACCATACATTGCTCTTCCTCCCTCCCTTCTCCTCTCTCTGAAAATAAATTTTTTTAATAAATGTTAAAAAAAATTTTTTTAATCTTAAAATTTTATATGACATTTAAAAAGGAATTACTTTAGTTTCATGAACAGAGCCTTCACATTAAAATAGTTGTAGAAACTCAAATAGGAAAAAAAGTCTTTTGTGTATTAAAATACATGGGAATGAAGAATATTCAGAAAAGAGACCACACAAGTTAAAAATGTCATAAAATGAAAATGTGTCTTCCGAAATTCATTGAGGTGGTAGTAGGTCTTTGAATTAATAAAAAGAAGTGATAATTAGGCCTATAAATTTTCCTTATACAATGGGGCTACAATATGAATATCGTAAAAGCAGAAAATAGTCTACTATGTTTTACACATGTTCTAATTTGAGTTACATGGATAATGACTTGGTGTAGTTTAAACTCTTCCTAATCATCAAGTTGTTATTTGCTGGGCCAGAAACTGTGTGAGATTCCTCACGTTAGAGAAGAAAGAAACAAGACAATAAAGTATAAATTCATCCCTTAGTCAAATACAAAATCAAGTCTCTAACATGCAAAGATAGACCCTTATGTTTGAGATTATCAATCTGGAATTTAGGCCATTTAGACATTCTTTCCCATTAGATGTTCTCAAGCATTTTATGTTAACCATGCTTTTTAAAAAACTTATTACTATGTTACTATATAGTGAGTTTTATATGTTTCCAGTTCTATTTATTCTGAAAACACTAAGATATTCGTGGTTTGTTACTCAAAGATCCATCTCTTTGAAAATAAGAAAGATCTACTTTGTGTTATACTTATCCCATGAGTTTAAATTCTTTCTTCCAAATTCTTTAACTTCATACATGTTATTTCATTTCATTCCCACAGCTACTCTTACAAATAGCTGTTATCATACTTATTTCCTAGTTGAATAAATGCAGAGAGGTTGACTTGTCCAAGATACATCAGACTGAACCAGAACTTAAACCAGTGTATTAGAATAAAGGCAAAGCTGCTAAGACAAAGAGGCCCACTCCCCTTTTCTCCCTCCCATTGCCCCAACAAATCAAGTGCCTGAAGAAAATCAAATCTTGTTCTCTCACGTAATAACCCAGAAGGAATGGGTCAGGGCTAGCAGGTGGCTCACATCCTCAAACCTCCCTTCCAGCTCTGAGTCGAGGCTCTAGTTCCCAGCCAATAGGAAGGGAGAAAGGCAGATGCTAGTGATTGCCTTTTCATTTTTTTAATAGAACCTCACCCCTGACCATACTCCAAAAACCAGAACCTAGTCGCACAACCATACCTAGCTGTGAGGAAAGCATAAAAAAAAAAAAAATCCAGCTGGAAGGCGTGCACCAGAGGCAGAGTGTTATCAGGATTGATTAGTAGGTGCAGAATGTGTTAGTCAGCAATTTCAGAGGTGGGATGTTATCAGAGTCGACTAGAGGTAGAATTTCTAACTCAGCAATTTTCAACCTTTTTCATCTCATGGCACACATAAATGAATTACTAAAATTCCACGGTACAACAAAAATACATTTTTTGCCAATCTGACAAAAAAATAAATATGAATTTGATTCTTTCACACCAGACAGCTATTGTTGTATTGGCTGTTGTCGTTTTTTTTATTTGACAATCTAAGGGAAAAGAGGTCAGTGCCCCTGACTGAGTAGTCAGATGCTATATGTTTTGAAGTTCTTGCAGGGCACCAGTTGAATTTTCAACTGTGTTAAGTCAAAGAAGTCAAAGAAACCCAGAGCTCAGCCAGACAATACGGGAAAAGAGATACGGTAATAAGGAGACTGATAGTAGTACCCACTCTTTTACAAAATGAATGGTATGACCAAGAACTCAATTGAGAATCTATCCAATAAAAATAGGGTAAAGGCTATCCTACAAATGCACCTTTACAAGACGTCCCACTTCTTGTGTGAAGATTAGGAACATTTCTATGCAAATATATTAATAGCAATCAGAGGAGCATTAGCACAGGGTCTAGTGAACCCAGGCCGGGGAGGAGTTCTGGGAATGGCTTTGGGAGTGACTTCAGCATCTGGCAAAGGATATGGTAAATAACAAGGGACTTGAATTACAGATCAAAGGGTTTACGCTAAGCCTGTGACCTGGTGACCTTCCTGAGTTCGGCAGAAGTCCCTCTGCCTGGGTCAGGGTCCAAATAGATGTAGATTTGCATTTCCTTCAAGAGTGTCATTGCTGTATGGCAGAGAATCACATTTAAGAGTCACATAGCACTTTTATTCTGAAAACAACAAAAATACTCTCCCAGGCATACCGGTATAGAGCATTTATGTACTTAGGAATTTCAGTAACAAGGAACAGTGACACTGAAAGTAACATATGCTCAAAACCACGCTCTTCACTAGGCCAGGAGTATATTCTGAGGCAATAGGGGTACGGTTGAAATGGAGAGGAGATTTGCTGAAAGAACTTAAATATTCTCCATAGACTTGAGATTCAATAGGTAATAGAAAATCTCAGTTGGATTTGATGGAAGTGCTGCTTGCAGCTGATGGCTTTGGTAACTGCCATGTGTTACAGATTTAATCAGAATAAATGTATCATTTATAACTAATTCAAATAACAAAAGTCCCTTCTATCTTCATCTCAATAAACATTTCTTTAAAATTCTCCACTTTCATCTTCAAGGCCCTCCAGTGTCACTCACACAAGAGTCTCCTTGCTTTCCCGCCTGACCTATGTCCACCCAGCTGTTCTCTTAGACGACCTACTTGTTACCCATGTTGTTTTTCTTCCTGACACATGATTCGTTTTTCCAGTTATGTAACGTTTTACACTGAAAACTTTCTCAAACTCCTTCACTGTTTTTTAACTTCCAAGAGCTTCTTAATAATCTCCCTCCAATGAGAGTAAGTCAGCACTATCCACCCTGTGGTAGGAATTAGGAAAAGTCTTGCAAAGAAGTGGTAGGAGGGCGTAGACAAAGAAGAAGGTATTCAAATTGCTGTTAGCCTGGTTCTTGAAATCTGTCAGGAAACAAATATAGGTAGCATTTATCACGTGATTAGACCTAAACATTCCTCTCCCCCAAGAATTTAGAAAAGATGTAGCAGGCAGTGATGGCAAATTGCCCATGCAGTATCTATTCATTACTGTTTCATTAGTAATAGAAACAAAGTACATACAGGTAATATTACTTTGCGACAGAGTTCTGGTCAGTGCAATGTAAGTGAAAGTTTTATCTGTCTTCTAGGGACGCTCCTTTGAGGGACAGTAGACCACAAGGCTCCTGCCAATCTTTGCCATGCTGCTTCCATCCTGCCGGCTGGCCGGCCAATGTATGGATGGACTTCCGGCAGCCACCTTGGACCACCAGGCAACAGGCAACCTCAGGAGAGAAATACACATTTTAAAGAAAGTGGAATGGAAACAGACTTTGGAGCCTGATCAAACTCCCCAGGCTTCTCTCGAGAGAGAACTAATTCTCTAGCTTGATCAAGTCACTTTGAGGTTACTCTTCAATGCAGTGGAACTGAATCCTAAGTGACGTGATCAAGTTAAATTCTTTTCATTAAAGGATCATGGTGACTGAAGTTGGGGGACAGCAACAATAGTACCAAAGATGTTACCATGACAATGATAATAATTGAAGAGGTTGACAAAGCCCATATTATTATATTTCTAGACCTTATTTGTGTGGTACACTGTCAAGGTTACTCAAGCACTAAGGTTCTTTTCAAGTTTCCTTAGAAGGAAAATTCTCACTTTTTAGAGGCATTATTATTTTATCTATTTTTCAGCACCATTACACAAATTAAAGATAAAAATAGAAAAAATGTTTAAAATATTCTTGCATTGAGAAAAAACTATTTCATTTTTCTTGTTTTGTTATTGCTCAGGGTGAGAGGCAGTTACTTCCTGTTTTGTTTGGGGAACATTTGAACAACCAATCTCAAAAAGTAATAAAATTAAAGTTTAAAAGAATTTTTTACTCTATAGTGTCATTCTGTGGGCTCTGTAGCATTTTCCTTCCAAGAACACATTCAGAATGCAGTGATCAGAGTTTTAGTCAGTATTTTATGATTAAGAATCCAGGTGGATCTTCCTTGTCCAAATATGACATTCATTCCTCAAACATCCTTCCATCCTCAAAGTGAAAACTGAAATAGTATGACAGTGATAGATCAGAAACTGTAAATACCTGTAACATTTATAGGAGAGAAGGGAGAAATAAAAGCGTGTGATCTCCGGTGGCATATGTTTTGAATTGTAGCACACGAATTAAATGTTTGCAAACAATTTTGAATAAGTACGAGACATCAGAGAATGAAACAATATAATATACACTGCGAAACCATATGTATCCTAAGGCTGAAGTACTGTGAGTTTTCCTCTTTTGGAACCATGGCAGGCATCCTTGATGTAGGAGGTGAGGATTCTGCCTGGCAAAGCTCTCACAAGTGGTTTCTTTCCGAGAGCGCACATCCTCTCTCTCGCCACAAGACACAATCAGTGCGTGTCAACAGCTTGAAGACATTACCTTCTCTCCTGCACTCAATTCAAAGTCTTCCTCTCTCCTTCCTTCCTCTTTCCTATTTAATGCTGTGGATTATAAAATTGCCAACAGCTAATGGGGGATCAGCCTCTTGCCGGCCTTTTTAGGTCTAAAATCTGGTCCAAGCCATGGGATTAAACGGTTCTCCACGTCATCAGCCCCTTCTCGAAGCGCATCCAGTTACACGCTTCCTGCCTGCTCACAGTGTGGCCCCGTGCGTTCCTTACACTGCGTGTCCTGCCCTCAAAACACTTCCTCGAGCTCTACTTCAGAGACATTTTGAAAAACTACTTTATGCAATTTTTTAGTCAGAAAGTGCAAAATTTAAGATCCTCGCGATTGTCCTAACACACGTGCATTGCACAGACAGTATAAATTATGTTTGGGTTTTTATCACCTAACCTGTGATCAAAAATATTCTGTGAATTGGTGTCTCAGTGTGCTGGGTGTCATCCCAGAAGCCAAAAGGTCGCTGGTTCAATTCCCAGTCAGGGCACGTGTCTGGGTTGCGGGCCAGGTCCATGGTTGGGGGATTGAGAGAGGCAACCGATTGATGTTTCTCTCCCTCTCTCTCTCCCTCCCTTCCCTCGCTCCAACAATAAATAAATAAAATCTTTTTAAAAAATATTATGTGAATTCTGTGCAAGAAAGTTGTTTTTATGATATTCTATGACATCCAATGTTTCTATGAAAAGGTAGTCTTTATATTACTTCAACATCAAATTAAAAACAAAATTCTAGGATTCTCAGCATTAATTAATCTTACATCTACTGCTCTTTTTGCAAACACAAATAATGTAGCCAAAATTTTTTTCCAAGTGTTACTCTGACCTTTCCCCCTAAGTATTTGCTTAGTTAAAAGTGAGTATATTTGAGTCCCATAGCAAACTGGCCTGTTTATCCCCCACTCCCATAAATTTAATTTTTTATTTCAACACAAAAAGATTTCTTCAATGTAACTATTGGCTTACAGAAGAAAATGTAATGTTTTTAAAGTGCTTAATGTTTGATACTTTAAAAATTATATATTTGAAAATATTCCTTTTTACCTATTAAATTGGCAAAGACTATCAAAATATATACTAGCCTAAGTCCATGGTTGTAGGTTTGGTATTCTCAAACCGCGCTGTTGAGAATATAATTGCTCAGGCTTTTTCTTCCTTGGAGGTAGGGGACGCGGCAAGTTTTATCAAGAGCTCCAAGGTATATACAAATTGGTTGAGTAATATGCACCAAAATCATAAAGGTTGCATATTATTTATTTTTAGAATAGAGAACTATTGAAAGCTGCCCAATTCCTAGTAGGGAAGAAGGTACACACATTATAGTACAAGCACATGCATTAATATTACATAGCCATTAAGATTCATGGTTCTGAAGACTATTTCATAGGTAGGTTCTCATGTAGCAATTTTCCTAAGGAAGACACAAATTTGAATGTAAATTATGCCCCAAATTGCTTTTTATGTTGCTAGCAATACCGGCTCCAATAGTGCCTATCCATCTGACTACTCCTGAGTAGTTGCGCCCTGCTGACTCGGCTGGGCCAACTGGACATCAACTGACGTGAAGCACGCAAAGGCTTAGCAAGCGTTCCGTGTGGGGGTTAGCCCTCCTGCTGCTTCCAGGAACCCTGAGACCACCGTGCAAAGGAGCCTGGGATAACCTACAGGGAAGGGGGCGCCAAGTGAGAGACAGTCCTTCCCTCCTGAGGCACCCCAGGCCTGCCAGCCAACCAAGCACCAAATAAGTCACACGACTGAAGCCACCCAAGAGCCAGTCACTCTCCGAGCTGCCAAAATGACCATTTTGGCCTGGAAGAGAAATGCAGCCAGCCAGCCCCCAGAATTACTGACCAAATAAAATAGTTGGGTTCTTCTGCCATTAGATTTGGGGTTTGGTATGTTACACACCAAAAACTTACACAGACACTAAGGTAACCACAGTCTTTGATTTTCCTTTACAGCCTCCAAAGTTTTCTAAATGCAGTCAAATCAGTGCAAGCTTCTCTTATAATCAGAGGACAATTTTATTTCATAAAAACAAAGCAAATAAATACAAAACACAAAATAAATGAAGAAAATTTAGGAAAAATGAGTTGTATTCTTTAAGTTATCAGCTTTCCCTGTAGGAAGAGTTGAATAGTTTCATCTCTGGAAACACTTTATATGAAACTGTTATTCATGTATTTTCTCCTTGGTAGCATTCCAAAGAGAATGCAACCTGGCTTTTATCAATCATAGCTCATCTCTGTGGTTTTGGTGTCCTTGACCAATGCCAATTGCTTTTCAATTTCCAGTTCCAAAATATAAAGTCAGAAACACACAGTTGGAAGTCACCATTTAAAAGTCTCATTATAATAAGCACTAGGCAGGAAATGACTATGCTATTACTATCTTCTCCTCTAGCGAAACATTTCTTTCATGCTAGCATTTAATTAGAGAATATTTTCAAGAAAATACCATCAGGAAATCAACTATCATGTCATGTTTATCATTCAGCATGTGCTTAATGTGGATTTTATACGAGTTGAATTCAACTCATGATTACAACCAAACGGTCACTAATCTGGAGTATGTCCCGTGTGATATGTACGTTAGAAGACTCATTGTCTTTTTATAAGAGTAAGTAGATGAAAAAAAAGTTACTTAAAAATTGACCTTTTAGAGAGCTAAATGATTATTTGGTAGAACAATGACCACACACTCCCAATAAATTCAATATTTATTTAGTAGATATTATTCAAAAAGCATCAAAAAGTTAGTTGGTAAACAATTGTACATGATACTAGAAGATAAATGTATATTCTTAGTGAGAGAAGGAGAAGAATGAGGGGCAAATACATGAAATAAACTTTATTTAATAAAAACCAAGTAAGATGGCGAGTGTGAGGATCAATTTTATGTGTCAACTTGAGTGGGCCACAGGTGCCCAGATTAAACATTATTTCTGGGAGTTTCTGGGTGCAATTTGCATTTCAATCAATGGAGTTGGCAGGGTGCCCTCCCTAATGGAATTGGGCATCACCCAATCCTTTCAGAGCCTGAAGGGAAACCAAAGGTGAAGGAAAGAATCATTTTTTCCTTTTCCTGCATCACAGATGGAGCTGGGACACCTCATCTCAACTTCCCAGCACTTGGACTTGGATCTACATCACTGGCTGCCCTGGTTCTCAGGCCCTCTGACTCATACTGAAACCTCTCTCCTCTTGGCTGTTTCCCTGGAGAACCCTCTCTAATACATTGAGATCCTGTGTTTTGCTCTATAATTCCTCCCTGTGAGCAACCCTACAGACACACCCTGCTCAGCTCACCACCAACCCTACACTCCTTCTGTCACTACAAAACATTAGCAGAATTCTCCTGAAACTACCCTGGGGTTGGCATGCAAGAATCTTTCTTTAATAAAACTGAAAAACTGGATACAGTGCTGCCTTTTGCACAAAGGTGAGGCAGCAGGCCCAGATGTAGAAGACAGACAGACAAGAGACATCTGCCTGAGCTCCACTAGCAGCTGACCCACCTGCAGGGTTCCCAGGGAGCCAACCACAGGGGTTGGCACCTAAAACATAAAACCCAGCCAAATCCCTAGCCAGGTCCCTTCTTTGTCTCAGGGACACAGCACAATACACTCACTAAAGCCGTCCCTTCCCTGATTCGTTTCTCCAAACAGGGAAAAGGGAAAAACAACAGATCTGAGCACGGTCTCCAGGGAGGAAGGGACCTGAGGGGAAGTTTGGAAGCAGATGAAACTTGCTTTGGCGCATCCCTCTGTGAGCCTGAGTGGCTCGCCCATCCCCCACCCCAACCCCCCGCATCTGCATCCCTCTCACTATGGCAGAGTGATTTCTCTTTCTCTTCTGGCCTCTCTTCTCCATCCCCAGCACTTAGATATCTTGCCCCTTTCCTTTAGCGCTCGCTGTCTGCGAAACCATGTGCTCGCGGGAAACTGTTGTTTCTGGAAAGTTGTTTTCCCCCCGAAGTGTTCCTGAACACCCTTGCTCCTGTTCCCTTTTCCTCTAGGCCTGCTCCAGCTGCTTCCTGAGGACAGGAAGCATCCAGATAGGTGTTGGCATGCTGCACACTGAGTCCAAAGGGACCAAGACCGATGTCCTTAGACTAATAAAGAGCCAAAAATTCAATTCCCTCTCCCTGACAAATGATTAAGGTTCTGGCACAGTCTGAATGTTCTTCGAACCCCCTGATCCCGACCTTGAGTGAGGGGAACTGTTAACAATTAGTCACTGGCATCCCAGGGCCAGTGTCACTTAGCATTGAGAGGGGACATTGTGATAAGGCTCACCAAAGATGAGCTTAGAGCAGTTGTTTATTCTAAGCAGTTCACATGCATTAGTATGGACACAATAGCCCTATGAAGTAGGTATGACTTTGAAGATGGACAAACAGAAAATTAGAGAGACTGAATAATTTTTCAAAACTCCCAGAAAGCTTAAGTGGCAGGATAGGGATCTGAAACCCAACTCTTTCCTCAAAAGCCAGTCCCAATCTAATTTCCTCATTTTACCATTTAAAAAATGAATGTGTGTTAAAAGAAACACGCATTTCTCCTTCTATTGGAAATATATGTTGGCCATGTTTTCAAAGACTGGGAGTCACCATATATCTGCATGGTGGTAACAAGGCTTACAAGAGTATAATAAGATTAAAACCCAGCTCTTTTATTCAGGCTTTCAAAATCCAATGTTTGCTAATTATTTTCATTTTTGCTATTTGGAAGCATATTTATTTTCTGTCTCAGCAACATACTCAACATAGATTTATGGAGTGACTGAATGAATTATGCTTCAATAACGGGAGTTCTCCTCACGAAGTATCTGCAGGAGTCTGTGTTGGCACACTTGATCCCACTGGCAGGATGCTCAGCCTGCACCATTTGTTGGCCATGCATCAGGGCCATTTGGTCACAACTTAGAAAGGCCTTAGCTCTATGGTATCAAACGTGCTAATGGGGATATTGCAATCATGAAGCTGTTGTCTGAAATGGTGGTAAGTGACCTCCTCAGCCCTGATAGAATCGAGCGATTCTGCCCACAGGGAAACACTGCTGTCCTGTGTGTGCTTTGCTCCACAGCATGGGAATGCTACTTCACAGCTCCTTTAAACAGCTTCAGAGGCGGCCTTCACACCGAGCTCCCAGACCACAGGGAAGGGAGCCATCTTGGCTGCACAGAACAGACTTTCACATGTTGTTTACTCCTCGGAGTCCTGCTGGCGTGTTCCTTTGTCACCCACTGAACATGCTGCTCACACGCAGCCCTGCCCTGCTCAAGTGTGCATTGCCTTGCAAAGCCCAGTTTTCTCTGACAGCGTCATGCCACGCACGATAAATCACATCCGCATCCCATTTAAAACGTAAACCACAATAGACACTGAAGAACAAAAGGAATCACAAGCCCGAATTTCTGACAAACCTCCCACACATTGATAATTGGAAGCACATCAATCTGCCCACAGATGAGGTCTGAAACTTCTGCGATGCCTCGTGCAGCTGCCTCAGCCTGGTCCACTTTTAACACGGCCGCAGAATCCCCTGGAAAAGTAGGAAGGGGGAGACAAGACCAATAAAACCTTCCTGGGGAGCAGTAGAACTGGAAACAAATAACTTGGAATGCCTGACAAATTGTGCTTCTGGAGTCTTCATGTAAACATCCTTCAGACCTGTCTGGTTGTTCAATGGCGTAGAAATCCTATTGTTAGAATTCACTACTTAAGTTAGTTCTAAAACAATAGCTACTTAGTAACAGGTTAAGGTCCATCTCTGGGTACACAAGGCTTATTTAAGAAGTCCCAATTATTTTCAGAACTATGAAGAAATGATTTTGCCTCCAGCTCATATAAATAGCTCCCACAAACAGTGTGGGGTTTTCTGTACGTGTTTAATTACCCATCAAAATTCCACAGTTCTCAACTAGACCAAATTCCTTTACAATATGGTTCCTAAGTTTAATTACCAGCTGAGGTGCAAATCTAATGGAAAGTGAAAAACCTTTCATTATGACGCAAAGCAGCTGATTCCGATTTGCTGCTGGAAATAATTGCTTCTGCTCTGCACACACAGGTACACTACAGAGCCAATGGACTCTCTACTTCAGGAGGACCAATGGCCCCTTAATGAACAGAGAAAACTAACCTGATCTCCTTTAAAAATCAATAAGAAGGCAGACCTGATCATTTCAGACCGTCCTCCTCCAAGAGGCAACATGAATACTATCAACACAGGCCAACTTCTGTGTCAGAAACAGCTTCAAAGTGTAATGGTTTGATACCAGAGCTTGAATGAGTAACTGGCTTGAAATACTCTGGCAGCAAAAGTAGGATTTTAATTAGATTATCACAGAGCTATTTGTTAAATTTTGGAATGCTGATAAATTTTTAAAAGCCCTTCTAATCTGGAGATAATTACCTTCAATCATTAAACTTGTTCTTGATTAAGAATCTGAAAATGAGCCTGTTAAGCCTTTAGCAAAATAGTAAACCCAATAAAATCCGGGAAATAGCACTGCCAAGCTACCAGCAAACTCAAACAGCTACTACTCCTAGAATCCGCACAACTGGTGGGAATTAAATAATGTTCAAAAGGAGACAAATGCATCTTGAATGAATTCTGACCTTGGAAAGTTTTTGAATCCTGATTTGGAAAAATAAAAAGATTTATATTCGAATAAATCTTTGAAAAGTAACTATAGAACAAAACTTTTTTATCCTTCAAAGTGACAGAGGGGATGAAGACAAATGGTCGTGTTAATTTAACTCTTCAGCGTGGATTCTAGATATTTGAGAAAATGGTTACAAAAAAATAGCCAAAAATAACATGTGCAAGATTCATAATGATCAAAATTATACCTGGTTAGAGACATCTGCTATAAACTCTCCTTCGTAAGTCCCGACCTTAGCTAGCTGAGAACATCATCAGGTGGCCCCTGGAACGGGACAGATGCCTCCATCGTTTCAAAAGCAAAAAGGGGTCATATCAAATGCTGTCAAATGGAAATGGCCCCACACACACATTTCTGTGCCTGGTATCTGGCCTAACAGCCACTACCACGGGTGAAAGGCAAGTGTCAGGAATTGTCGCGGTACACAGTCAGAGAAACCAGGTTTAAAAAGAATCTGACTTTTCCAAGGTTTCCTAGTAAGGTCAGTAGTAACTTTTAATGAAAGCCACATTCTGCCCATATCTAAACTAGTCTCTGTTTGGAAATCATGGATGCTCTTTTAAATCAGGCCGTCAACAAACTATTTGGTAGGTTGTTACTAAAATTATTTGCTTTCACTAAAAACAGTTTACAGAAACCCATAAGTAGAGCATGGCCTATGTACACATTTATTCTATAAATTATTGAGACCTTACTCCATGCCAGGCAGTGTGCCGAGCACCAGGAATACCACGGATGGCAGAAAAACAAACAAACAAACAACAACAAAAAAAAAAAAAACGGTGCCTGTTCTCCTAAGTTTCTGTCAGTGTAGGAGACGGACCAGTCAAATAGCCAGTAAATTGTTCCTAATTGTTCTGTCATGGAAGGAACTGAATCTCCACTGGGGCAACGAGAGCTTCCCAGGAGGCATCATGGTTTGTCAAATGTCTTGAAGGATTATTGGCCTGTAGTACCAGGGCTCAGGATGTTACAAATCTTGCAGTTTGGGGGTGCAGGGGTAGAAGTTCTGTCCTATTCAAAGTGCCAATACTGCTCCATTGAGAAATGCTGTAACATGCCTGGTTGCGCTCTCCAGCACAGCCAACATCGCAGTTAAATATTCCTACGAGGGGAAGATTATTGTTCTGGGTTATATAAAGGAAACATGAGAAGACCAAGAGCTACCTTCTGCCCCAACAAACACGATCCGTGTGTGTGTGTGTGTGTGTGTGTGTGTGTACGCCATGCCTGCAGGAGAAGATGCAGGCTGGGCCACATTAATAAAAGATGTGCCGGGTAGAGGATAATAGCTTAAGGATATTTTAAGAAAATGGAAACATTAAGGCAAATTTTACAATGGGGCAGGAATTGATGTCTAGGAGGAGAAAAAGCTTTCCTAAGCAAAGAAAGACATAAAAACAGAAGTACCCGTCCAGCCCTTACTTAGGTTGCTTAACCTACCAGGAGCACAGTAACTATCCACAAGTACAAAGCAAATCTAGCACAATGCACCGGCATGGGGTTTTCTTGCATGTACATTCCCCTAATTTCGTACATAAATTTTTCTGTCTATTAAGGTGACCTCTATTTCCAAAGCACCTGATATTATTTGTGTTCTTTTCACTGTCCCGTTTTTCCTCATTTTAAGTGTTCTCCAGTTACCTTTGATTCTGCTTGCTTAAGGCCATACGGCCAGTAAATACACTTTATTAACTTTCATATACGTGATCCCCAGGCAGGTTCATACCATGTCCCATGCAATAGATTTCATTTGCAAATGTCCACAAGAGGCAAGTTCTTTCACAGTTGTAAAAATTCTCGGGCAATCTAAGAAGCAAAAACCGAGGTTTTTCTTGTTCTTTTCCAAGAGCTGACAGTAGAGTAAAAAAAATCATTGCTTCTAGACGGGCATTACTCAGAAACAACAAAAAAGCATTTTTTGCGAAGTAGTACACGCGCATCTCCCTTCCTTTCACGCTACAATGCTCAGAGCTTTGACGCTGAGTCTTTCCTGCGGTTGCGCAGTGAAACCCTCCTCTGGGGCGCGCTCGCCGCGTTTCAGTTCACACAATGGGATGTGGGGTGCTCGCCAAAGGAGTGGGGTTGGGAAGTCCCCCGTTCTGTGGTCAATCAATGGTTTATGGAAGCAGAATTCAAAGGTATTTAAATTACATGTCCCACAGATGCTCTAAACCACTAAGATTGCTCAGCAAGCCACACACACCACAAAAGGTATGTTCGTTACAAACCAGTTTAGAAGTTGATCTGAAAATAATGATACAATACTAAGATTCTTATGTAAACATTTATTTAAGTTTTATAAGGAACTAAGCCAAAACGTCTGTGCTTATACATTTAAGGATGGCCAGTTTCTCTAGGATTTTCAAGGATTTGTTATGTCCTTTACTCATTCTTTGAAGATGGGGGTGGGGAGGCAGGATTTGCATCTAGAGTAATAGAGAAATGAATGAACTTTAAAGAATATATTAAATATTTCCTGGGAGCAAGCACTGATGTGAAAAATGAGAAAAGCTGAAACAGTGCAGGCAAGATGGCCTTTTCCAATGCAGCCATTCCGTCACTGGCTGGCTGCCAGCGTGAAACCTGGAAAGACATATTGAAACCTTTAAATACCGTCATTTTCAGCTGTAAGGAATTCTCTCTGTGTTATCAATGTACGAGGAAGAAAAGTATTTTTTATAGATTTCCAGATCCAAGGTTAAAATGCGTTTTAGGAGATGTTTATTGAAAGTATTTTGCTGCTTTCCTATGCAGGCCATTTCAAGTAAGATGAGGTCAAATGGAGTTCAGATGAGATTGTACCAGTAAATTGTGTGGATGGAGCAAACCTAAAACCTCTCCCTACATGTGACAAAATGTTGTCAAACAAGAGCTACTTTTCATAAATAGCTTATTAATGTTATTATACTTGTAACTGCTTGAATATCTCAATTATCCACTAACCAAATTACAGAACAACTGAATTTCAAAATGCTTTTTCATTTAAAGAATTTTAACTCATCATCATTTCCATAACCAAGTAGATTTTTTGGTCCTATATACGGGAAAGGATGCCATAAGTACTGAAAACCTCCTTGAATACATTTATTTTCTAGAGATAATTTATTCAGCTTTAAGTGGTACCAAGATAGGGTCTTATTTAGCCAGAGGTTGATAAAATAAAAATTCCCTTGCTTTTTAAAAACTCCTGAATAACTCTTGAGCCATTCTCTTCACTGTGGCTTAACTGATGAGTTAATAATAATAATTGCAGTTATAGCTATCACTTAAGCTAGTAACAAATTCCAGGATAAGGATCTCAGGCCCAAATGCTGAAAGATGGAATCAGGGCCCGTAATAGGCATGGTGGAGGGCTGGGTCCAGGGGCGTGTTCCAACGATGGAGCTAGACACCTGCAACCAGGTGAGCAGTGCAGAGGGCGAGTACATCAATACTACGTGACCAGAGACAGACTCACACTCAAGAGTCTGTTGGGGGCCTCAACACCAAGAACAAAGTTCACAGTGTAGAATCCAAAGAACTTTCTAGGATTCTGGAACCACTCCTGTTACATCTTGCCTACAAACTGGCCCATCCCATTGGTTCTGCCTTCAAAATATATTCAGAATCCAGCCACATTTGTTGAATGTTCAGAGCATTTCCCACATGTCCCGCCTGGATTTTCAAGCTGATGCCAAACAATGTATGTCAACACAGACACCAGAAACATCCTTCCAAAACACAGTCACGTCAAGTCACTCCTCTGACCCAATGCCAGCCTCGGCACCCCACCTCATGCGGCATAAAGTCCGAAGTGCTGCATGATGCTCCCCTTCCCAGTAGCTTTCTGAATTTATCTCCCTCTTCCCTGCCCTCCGACCCCTCCATCCAGGCAGCCACCTTGCTGCTCCCACGTGGGCCTTCCCTCGAGCTGTTCTTTGGTGCTCTTCCTCGGATAACCTCTTGACTAACCCTTCCCCCTTTGAAGTCTTTACTCAAAACTTCTCCCTTCCCCGACACAGGCTCCTAATCCCCTTCACCTCCTCCAACTTCTCCTCTGTCCACAGCACTTACCCTCCCCTATGCACTACAACTGGCTTATTAATCATGTTTATGGTTTCTCTTCTATCCCTCCTCACCAAAGGCAGGCACTGATGAGGGCAGGGATCTCTCTGATTTCATGAACGGATACGTCCCAAGCACCTCCAACAGTGGCCAGCAACGAAAATCTCAGTGATTATTTGTTCAATAAATAAAAGTACCCATAAAGGATGGTGCTCAAGATCCTAGATAATAGTGTTCCCGTCAAGAGAGTCCCTCCGGCTTCTGAATCCACTCCTCCCTGGGCTTGTTCTACTAAGCCGTACTCATTCTCTCTTGGGAAATGCTTATGAAACATTTGTAATGCTGACAACTTACGAGCAATTTATGGCTTTGTAATACCCTTTTATGCACATGGACTCATTTGAATCAATAAAGAAATAATTATGGCCAAAAGACTTCAGTTTCTTGGTATAAACAAAATATATATTATAGTTGAATTACATTTTTAGAGATGATAAACATGCAAGATTTTGTATTCATCAATTCCTGGTTATTTAGAGAATGTGACATGGTTCCAGTTGCCCACACTTCACATATGCTTCTATTTATATTATTTTGTAAAATATTTGTAGGATTAAATCACCAGGGCAAATAACAGCATTGCTATACGTAGTTTAGTTTTCTTGGCTCAACTGAAAGTAAGTAATGTTCAGTCTTCGCACTGAGACTACTGTCTCTACGTTCTGCTTCATTTGCACTTTTGATTAAATACCATGTGCATGTGGTTGTGCAAACTCCTTAGTCACTTAAACAAACATCTTATCACAAATACACACCTAGTGAAATTTATGTCTTAGAAGGATACACCGGGTAAGAGTTATCACTGACAATGCATGTAGACCATAAAGGAAGTACGAATTACTAAATGAACCTTTAATGAAAAATAAATTCCTCCCCTTTAGGGAAATAAAAGCCCTGAGACAACTTCTTGTTGTTTATGAAATTTCACACGAAGCTGTCCTGTCTATCTTTGGTTCGAGTACTTTGGGGCAGCTGGCTAGCCTCAACCATTTGCCCTCAATAGAATTAGTAAGCCGTAACTACTGCAGCTAACCATGAAAGACATCCTTATTAAGATACTTTTCTTCCCTTTGTCCAACTGAACACACAAGATTTATCATGGTAATTACTAACAATTCAATATGCTTTCTAAAATCTATTATGCTCGAATGACTCTTTTTTAAAATTTCAACTAAAAGCCTGAAAGACAAAATACAGAGGGCTGAAAACATTTAAACAAGTTTCCTGTCTCAAAACAGGATACCATTTCTCCTGAATTAAGTGGTAATACCCAAGGCGAACCAGACAGACACACTTTCGGCTGCCAGTTTAGATCTAAATTGATATAACCTTTCTGGTGCACTGATTCACAATATATATCAAATGCCTTATAAATATGTATATATTTCCAGTTTGGAGGACCAAGCCTGAAAAATAATTTGATATCCAATAAAAAAATATATTCTCAAAGATGTTTGTTACAACATTAATTGGAATGGCAAAATTATTGACTCTTTTCTAGGAATAGATTACTTAAGTATACCAAGGTATATTGGAATGTTATACGGCCATTTAGCTTAATGTTTATAGAGTTTATGTAAGTTGAGAATGATAGGACTTCCTGGAATGACAGCAACAAACTAAATGTATAGCACCCCCTTAACAGAAACTGATAATTCAAAACAAGAAAACTTGAAGGGTAAGGAGAAAAAAGGAAACAACTTCATCACAAGGGATACTAAAGAATTATGCAACTATATCATTTTAACCATTGAGTGATTTTTTTTCCATACCTAGTACAAGTTTAAGCAAATTCACATTATCCAGAATATAAAGTAGTTATTACAGAAAACATGTAAAGGGAAAAGTGTCAAGTCTCATTTACATATCCCAATTAAGAGAGGAAAAGGATGAAAACATGGGTGAATAACACCGGAAAACACAAAGCATATTTGGAATAGAAAACAAGAACTCAAAACACCATCAATGGCTGTCTGAACAGATCTCCAGAGAGAAGGAAGACACTAGGGACTCGATGTATTGTAAAACTTGGGAATAGATAATCTCTAGATAGCTCACCCATTTATTCATTTACTCAGTAAAATTATATTGAGCACAATACACATTAGACACCATTCAAAGCAGTGAGCATGTATGTATTATACCAAGAAAATTTATAGACCTAAATGCACCAAATATTAGTAAATTAGTTAAAGCAAATACACTAGAAATACATTGCATTAGACTTTAAAACACCTTTCTCATAAATAGACATAGTAAGCAAATTAAACAAAATTAGGAATGATTTTAATAAAATAGTAGGGTATATTTTAGTTTCTTTTGTACATATATTTTAAATATTTCTAATTTTTGTTATAGATAATTCACAAATGCATCCTTTTCCAATTTCAGATGTAATGAAGAATGTAGAGTAAAATTTGAAAGTCCTTCTTCATTCCCACAATTCCAATGTTAATTACTGTCAACATATTACCATGTATCCTTCCACCCTCATTTCTAAGCACTAACACATGTATATGTGCTTACTACACATACAAGATGTTCCCAGGATGCATCATTAAAAGAGAAAGGGACAGAAAATATGAGAGAAATTACAATGATGTCTCAGTCTAGACATCACTTATTTAATGGGAATTACAAGGAAGATAATGGAATGCAGAAAAAGTAATAAAGCAAAGATTTGAATAAAATGTATACTCACTGAGTCATCCTATTGAGAAGGCCATTGAGAATCATGCAAAATGAATGTGGTCCACTGGTGGCCAAATTTAAAAATGGTTAAAGTGTGAAACCTCAAGAGATAAAAGAGAAATTCCCCAAGAATTTGCAAACCAGTAATAAGCAGAGAGGATAGATAATGTGGTGTTATTGCTCAACAGCATTTGCACAGATACGAAAAATTTAATTTATTTAAGGTACTGTTATTTTGTTTCATATATGTTTACTTTTTAATGTCACAACTAAACTACAGCAAGTTGAGTATTTTAACTTCCTAAATATTTGGCTTTAATTTTTTTCTTGGGGGACCATAAAGAGAATGGGGCTTGTTTCATAAAGAATGCAGGGAGATACAAAATACCTAAAAATGTATAGATGCCCACAAAAAAAAATGAACTTAATTTATCTGTAAATTAAGAAAATATAAATAGCTTGAAAGGCTTCCAGAAAAAAATAAAAATATAAGTTAGAGAAAACTTATAATTCTAAGTTTTAATATATCATTAAACATATAATTCTAAGAAGCCAACAGAGAGTCGATAGAATGGTCAAGAGGCCTATTAAAGTTATTTGGCCCACCAATCTCTCTTGAGATTGAATTAGCAACAGGGACTGCAGCTGGAAGCCGTAGGACTGCTGCAGTGTAGGTAAGAATGAACAGATGGGTCTGCACTGCGAAGCTTCTAAAGATGGAAGGGCTTATTTCATGATCACGTTGACCACAATGCAAGACACATCATCCCGTAGCAATCGGCTAGCATGGTTAGACCAAAAGAAAGCTGTTTATGACCGTGAGGGAAAAGCACTACCTGAAACCTTCTGTTGTTTTAAATGTTTTATTTATTTATTTTTAGACATAAGGGAAGGGAAGGAGAAAGAAAGGGAGAGAAACATCAATGTGTGGTTGCCTCTCATGCGTCCTCTACTGGGGACCTGGCCTGCAACACAGGCAAGTGCCCTGACTGGGAATCGAACCTGCAACCCTTTGGTTCACAGGCCAGCACTCAGTCCACTGTGCCACACCACCCAGGGCTGAAACATTATATTTTATTTTACAAATACTGCCCAAAAGAATTACTTTTAAATAGAGAAGACAATCACAGTCTTCAAAAGTCTTATAAGATCCTTTTGTCTAATGTTTTGTCCAGAGAGGTGAACACCTAAGGCATTCAAAGACACTGTCATTTTTTCAGCATTCACACAACAAATATTCAGATTTCCTAATACCTGTTTCAGTTACTGACACCAGAATCATCAACCCCCACAATCTCAGAGTTGGAAAGAACCCTTGATATTAACCCAGCGCAGCCTCGCGTGGATGCACAAGCATCTTCGGCCCCATCTGGCTCAGTGCTCCGCCAGGTTCCAAGGTTCTGCGTGAGTGAAATGTCCTCTCATTCAAGGCCATTCTCTCCAAAGCCTTTTGCTCAGTCTTTGATAATTCAATCCAACAAAAATATTTTCTTTATGTGCACTCAAATCAAACTTTTTAATTGTCACCTTTTTGTCCTAGTGCTGAGCTCTGAAGTTACCCAGGGGTAAGTCACCTATTTCCTTCATTAAAATCATTTATATAAATGAGAGTGAGCATCGAGCGGCCTCTCCAGACTGATCCTCTTCCCCAAAGAGAGGATGCCACATCCCTAGTCCATCCTCATCACTATCCTCTGTGCCCACTCTAGTCTGCCCATCCCTCTTAAAGAAAAATAGTTTTCTTGGAGTTATTTGAAGCAACCAGGTCAAGGTGATTATCTCAGTTATTCTAGATTACAAAGATGAAATAAAAACAATAATCATAATAGAAGACCACAATGATATTCCAGCAATTAAGATCCCTATCCCATCGAAGAGGATTTTGTGCTTCAGGATAAGAGTAGGCTAATCAAGCCATGGCCAGTGTAGGGACCAGGGTTTCTAAGAGAGAAGCCAGATCTAGCAACAAAACAAGCAGGAGAAACAGTTGCATAAAAGAGAAATCCATTCAACTGAGATGGGACTGATAGATTTCGTGACCCTTTCCAAGATTCACCTTCTGTTCTGAAACCCTAGGAAAACGGACAAGATAAACATAGTAACTAGGGTCCCCAGGGTCCTCCATGTCTACCTGGAAAAGGAAACACAGGATCAGCAGCTACCAGAGGGTGACTTGTTTGGGGGTCTGCCCTTATCCAGGAAGTTTTGGCATCTCTGCTCTCTCACACTTAGGTTAAACATATGTATACTATCGCATTTATGACAAATTCCCAATAGAGCCGTTTTGCCTTGACCTCTTCTCCTATATTTCAAATATTTCTGTGAATGCCAAGATAAAGGAATATGCGACTGGCAACATTCCATGAATATAAATACATGGAACTATTCTTGAAAACTGGAATGAATAGAGACGTATACAATGTGATAATAGTAAGGTTTGCTCCAGCATTGTGGGAATGTAAAGGATTTGCCAGTAGGTCCATCAGTTCAGCGTATCAATCAGTATTCTATGTGAGACCTTTAGGATTTTGATACCAAACCATGGCATGAAAGCTGAACTCACTTTAAATCCCGCCCTCTCCTTCTCTCAAGTCTTAATAAAATGAAAGATTCACTAGTCAGGCGCTCATGATGATAAATCTTGGCCATCGCTGAACATTCCCATTTTTAAAATGTTATGTTCATTCTTTCCCCTCTCTCTCTGGTACATAGAAGGGGATTACTGCAAATCAATTTTAGGAAACCACCGAAATTTGCAGAAAACAAACAGATAAACTTTTGTAACAATATTGTAACAGTGGTTAAAATAAACGTAATATACTAATGAGGTGGTAATTATAGAAGCAGCTGTACTAACAAACTCACAGAAGATTCATGTATTAAAGGTTTCCTTATAAGTATTTTACAGGCATCAGCAGTTCCAGTTCCTGCTTGTTCAAGAAACAGTGACCACGACTTGGGGTGACACAGCTTGCCCAAGTGCGGGAATTTGGCTGGCACGGGCTAGCTCCAGGATGCTGACATTAAAGATCAAATTGGGACCAGCAAGGACACTGCCTGCATGTCCACAGCCCCTCCCCCAGTCTCTCTGTTCTGCTTTTCCTCTCCAGCCCTGTAAACACCTCCGCCTGCACTGAAATGGGTTTTGAGATGAGAGTCCTCCATCTTCCAGGGGGCCAGCACCTGAATAAAACCACTTTTCTTTACATCAGCACCTGCCTCTCAAGTGCTGGCTATTGAAGCAGCAGGCAGCCACCTGCATTCAGCTACAATGTGTTTAAAATAATGTGTACCTGGAATAAAAACTTCAAGTCCACATAAAATGTATGGAACTCCATAATATCAGAAAAGGGCCTGGCCACCAGGACATGCTTTCCTCAGAGATATATGGCCAGTATGTTATTATACAAGCAAATAAACAAACAATAATAATAAACATAAATATTGAGAGTATGCAATCTGGTAAATGAAGTCAGAAGAAAAAGAAACATTTCCTACCCTTGTATAAAACCAAGATGCAGACTCACCAAGATTAGCACATGCAGCTCCGGTCACCACACAGTGGTCCATAAGCCCTACTTCTCACATAGGCACCATTCCAAATGCCTTGCATGATCCTTCCTCTTAGTCAGCAACCAGGAATATGGCCCCAATTCGCAGGCCAACAAGATATTGGCACAATGTGTCAGCAAAAGGAGAGCACAGCAAATATCATTCTCCTAAAACACTGCATTCTCTGGTAATCTTACTTTCTTGCTTCCCTGCCCATTTGTGATGCCAACCAATGCAGCAATTTGCAACCAATGCAAGCAATGGAAGCAAAGACTCTGGAACATTCCCCAGAGCCTGAAGTGCAGTTGCTATCTACCTTTACGACCCCGCTTTGCTCACTAAAGCACCTGGAGGAACCACTGTATCACAAGCTTGACTGACCCATGAAAACAAGGCAATGGGTCATTTCTGATTGCTGCTTCTAGTTCTACAAAAACTGTAATCCAATCCTCCCGAATAAATGATTTAAATAGTTGAGTCAAGTACCATAAATAAATGTCAGTTTAACATTATTCCAGTGCCCGAACAGTCTTCCCTGCATATAATATAGAGATTTTATTATACACTAATTGAGAACAATGAGGCAAATGTCCCACTGTGGATAACTAAGTGCGATATTGTGAGTGGGTGGAATCATCACAGGCTAGCACCCAACTCTGTTGACTCAAAGCATTTTAGCTATAACACACAGCCTTTAAGACTAATTAACCTCTTCTCTAATTCACAGATGTTTGGAATTGTTATATTAGCTCACTGAAAATGAACTCACCAGGTTTAGAAAGATGTTCCAGCAAATGCTGAGATTTGGCATGAATTCCCTGTTGCCCATGCTACGGATGCAGACACACACCATCGCAGGTAAAAAGGGCATTAACAGGACAGTGAAATATCTTCAATGTTGCTTAAAAAGAATCAGAGCACAGAAAAACATTTCGTCAGAAAGAACAAGAGTGAAATCAGAGGGTAAACGTTCGCTGAGGGACATAGCAAACTTAATCAAAAGAAAGGCGCTGCCCTTCTCTTTGGAATGATAAAGGCTCTGAAGAAAGAATCAAAATCTTCAAAATACCAAGTGAATTCGATCAGTCACAGCACCTCCTCCACACACTGCACAAATCTCTTTTTTTTTTGCATTTCGGTTGTATTTTGACCTTTCTTGAGATAATAAAGCACAATATGCCAGAAATGTTGCATATTTTCTTCCATCTCTAATATTAAAATTCACAAAAATTCAGCAATTTTGATGTTTTCTTTTAAATGCATGCTGACATGACAGCTGTCACAATACAATCTAAGAAAATTGTTTCAAATGACGTTAAGGACAACTATACACTACATAGCATCATCATATGGGAAAAAACAGATGAACTTTTTGGCCAACGCAGTACATCATTCTGTCTCCCTCTTTCCATGCATCTTACACCTTGTGATGCTTTCTGTCACCCAGTGTTCACCATTCAGGTGAGTCTTCGCCAAATACCTGATAGTTGCTACCTCTTCATCATATTATAATACAATGCCTCAATACTGAAGGTTGCTAAAAATGCAAATCTATTCATGTCATACCCCTGCTGAAATGTCTTCAGTTGTTCCCCATTTCCCATAGGAGAAACAGACTCCTGAGCAAGGCTTTCAAGACCCCATGTTCTCTGGGCCCTGCCTGCCTCTCCAGCTTCACCTCAAAACACATGCCCCCATGACCCCTGTGACTCATAAATACAGGGTCCTTGGAGTGCCTTGGGTAACATGTACTCATGTTTTAGGTCTCAGTCTGGAAAGTTCTTCCCCAAGAGGCCCCGTGACCCCTAAAGGAGATGAGATTCCTTTACTACCCACTCTTCCCATATGTTCTCTTTTGTTTTGCTCTAGTGTTTTTGTTACAATATCTGATATTCCAAGAATGGACTTGGTGTGTTAATCCAAAAACGTCTCTCGTCTGGCATCATTTTTAGACATCAGCAGCAGACTGAAGTAAAAATACTGCATTGGAAAATATGCTAGCCAATCTGATGAGAGATTCACACTCTTCATCCCGCCCAAAAAGCAGCTTCCACGACACTCCCCATGCTGTCCAAACAGGGTGGAATATCACTTTGATTTAGATACAAAAGTAAGGACCGTTACCCCAAGCACCCGATAGGAGATATTATTTAATAAATATTTTTGGACAACCACGACATTTATATTCTGTTCTCTCTCCACTGAAAGTGACTTTTTTAGTTACCAGGGGACCCATCCCCCTAGAATTTGTATTTTACAGAGACTCATGCTAAGTGAGAGTGTGCCCCCCTCCCCACCAGCCTTTTCTCCTTAGCACATGGATAAAAGACAACGTGGCACCCTAGATGCATACCTGGCCCTGGAGAAGCACTAGGCCAGGAGTGGAGCAACACAGGGGACCAGGAGGAGGACAAGGCCAACAGAACTGACCAAACGAAAACGCTAAGACCTGGTCCATTAAGTGCATTAGGCCAGGGAGGTCACACCCCATTAATGAGCCCAGAAGACAAAAACGAATAGTGAATGATAAAATGGTATGCACGTATCTGCGGGGAGGAAAGAAAAATCGGCTCAAAGAAATCCCCAACTTGCTGCTTTTGCCTAGAGTGAGATATAGTTGAACACATAAATGTTCACGGTCTTCATTAAACTGCCATCTATCATCACATCTGCTACCTCTGGGGCAGATGTCAACTGCCCCCCGTGACTACTGTACATGGACCAGAAAGTACTACAGAGCCGGCATTGTGGGTTAACCCTGGCGGTGCTCAAAAATTAAATCCCATAAAATGCGAATTTAAGCATAAACTGTGGATTCTTAAAAGGGGTTTCTGAAGCCTCCAAGGAAACAGAAAAACCTAAAGACAATCTGGAAATCTTCAAAACACTAACTCTGTGATGCGCTGAAGGAGCAGACAGAGTCTCGGTTAAGCAGTTAACATGTGATGACCAATAAAATGTCCAGTTTGGCTTATGGAGTTTTGACTTCTCCAGCTGTTTTCAGGAAAGAAACCCTGAAAGCAAATATGAGAAAACTTTTTTCCAGCAAATGTACAACACATGCCAGTGCATAGATGCATAATAAACTTATAAGGAATCATGTTGACAGTTTCATTGCCTTTGGTAACACCCTACAAATCCTTGGATATATTATAATAAACATTCCAGTTTTCTTTCTTTTTTTCTATTTTTTGATCCCAAGATTCTTGATCAGGGCGGGGAAGGAGTGGTGACACCAATTAAGAGCTGGCATTTTCTCTCTTCTATAATTAAATGACTTTGTAGGAGAAATTATGTGGACTCAAAATAATTGCTTTTAACGTATAAATAACTTCCACTGGATCCAAAAAAAATTGTTTTTTATTGCATTGCAAAAGTTCTTTTCTCAAAAGTGTTAAAAGTGTTTATCAAACGCATCTGCTGTCTCATATTCTACATCAACAATAACAGACTTTGTTTAGAAACTATTACGTGTAACACACTGGAAAACCTGGGACACACTGGAAAGATCTAATAAGTACATAAGACAAAATTCCAGAAGGGTTTTTATAATTTAGCTCTTTATCAATAACCTCTCAGACCCACAAGAGGGGAAATTGATTAATAAAACCAGAGAGCCACTTGACTGAATTCAGTTCACACATAGCTCTCTTCCAAACACTGTCCAACAATCCAATCTCACTTAGCACAGGTGATAGTTTTAGAGAAGCTTGCACAAAATTTCTTGTCTTGTGAACTAGCCCCTTTACCTCCTAAGTCTGCCAAGTTGAGAAGTAAAGTTGCAGAAGTCTCCTTTTCAAGGGCTGTGAGAACCCTTTGTTTTTAAGACGCGTGACTAACATATCCCAGGTCTGTTTAATCTGCACTGATTACGCTGACTCTCCTTTCGCCTCCCATTAGAAGGAATGCTACTTCTACAAGCTTCGTGGCTATCGGATCCGTAGGCTTGTCCCTGTGTCCTCCTCATGTGACCTCCTGCTCACTGACCAACCTGCGTGGTTCGAGAGCGGCTGCTGCAGTGCAGGTGGTCCTGCTTTCCCCCCTTCTCTCCGCTTTGTTAAATTTATATGCCCACAACACCCCTGTAGGCCTTAAAAGGTTGACTTTGGCTGAGAGACAGGAAACATTGCATCCATGTGAAATCGGATGAAAAGAGAACCTTCTAACAAAGTACTAAACGTAAATCAAGGGGAGAAAAACAGAATGCGGCAGATTAGGGTCTCGGCTGAGTGCATTTTATACGTTACACCAAACACTCGAGTCTGGGGTTGAAATGTTTAGTTATCACTTCACTCAAGTTAAAGAAACTCATGCCCATTGAGTTTGATGGCTGGATTATACGCCAGGTACAAGAAAACACAGTTTGCTCCTCTACAACGTGAAGAGGTGTCTCTCTTTCTGGAGTTCACTGCTGCTTGAAGTAAATGAGATGTCCTTCACACAACAGACGTGTGCCTGATCTCCGCAAACATATCTGCCTCCTCCAAGTGCTTTTAATGCAACCAGCTATCACTTAGAAGTGACGAGAAAACAGATTATTGTGTTACTTAACTTTCCACATTTTCTCATTTAACAAGGACCTCTGACATTTACTTTGATTTTAGTAAACATGTAAGTAACCTCTAAGTCATATCAGCAAAGATAAAAGTTTTTAAATATTGTAAACATGGATTTATAAACAGAGATAGAATCGCTATTCATCTTACAGACTCTCCAGGTCCTTATTCCTACACCGACCGAACATCAGATCTCATCAGTGAGGCCAAGGCAGCAACTGGGGGTTGCTAGAACAATGTTTCACATTTTGCCCATCTGTATAAGGAGAATAGGAAAATACTTTCAGGTAGACCAGTGGTTCTCAAAGTGCATCCTCAGGTCAATGGCATTAGTGTCCCCTAGGAATTTGTTAGAATGCAAAGTCACAGCCCCACTTCAAAGTGTCCAGTCAGACCTTTCAGGTGCAGCCCAGACACCTGCGCTACCAATCCCTCCAAAGACTGGGAGGCACTGCCAGTGGCCGAACCCCCAGCCGGGAGTCAGTACCTGCAGTTCCACCTCCCGCCCCCACCACCATTTACATGGGCTCCTCTGCCGAACCCAAATCCACACCCACTTGCAGCAAGTTCAACTACAACCCTCCTAACACTTCTATTTTTTAAGTACCACATATTCTGGATAATCTCTCTCTCTAAATATAAACTAAGTCCTTGCTCTAGACTGGTTCATACCAAACACTCTTAGAGCATCAATAGTGTGGCAAGGAGACCTTGGTGCCCATCACAAACATCACCATCAACCACAATTTACCGCAGAGTAAAACCTTCCTACATTTAGACAGAGTAGAAGCATATGGGAAACGATCATTCTATACTATTATTTCATTGCCATCTTTCTACCACTCCAAAATATACACTGATCACTTCTCTAGACTTAGAATTTAGCACAACATCTGGCTGAGAATACAAGTAACTAAGTATTTTTGAATAAATGAGTAAGTGGTATAAGAGAGAAGTAATGTGATTTAGTGAGAAAATTATGAATTTCATTCACAATGTAAACTGAGATTTGAAAAGATGCTTAACCTCTGTAGGTTTCTATTATTATTATTATTTTAGTATTAAATGGCAATACCAATATGTGGTCATAATTTTTTAAATGAAGATTAAAAGAAAAAATTTGTGTAAGCATTTTACACAGTACTTAGCTCACTAATAAGTATTCAGTGAATTCCAGTGTTTTATCTCCCCTTTGCTGAGATAAACACAATACTCCTGTTTTCACATATAGGGCTTTTCCTACCAGTTATGATGTAATGCAGATTATACCCCCCAGAAAGCCATATATGTTATTAACAAAAATGCACGTGTTACACTGTCAGGAATTCTGGTTGAGTTTTGTGTGATGAGTTTTCACCTCCCTGTTTTCTAGTGCAGTGACACCGTGAGCGAAGAGGAACCGATATTAAAGCCAGAATCCTTGCCTTGCATATAATCCAATGAAGCTGTACATCGTTGAATGCTGACTGGATTTTTACAGTGTCAAAAATGCCTTTAAGTTATGTTGAAGGAAGTTTGGCCCAACCCACTGTGACAGAAGAATGTGGGCATTTCTCTTCATGTGGCAATCGAGAAAGAAGTCCTTCCTGTAGACTGTCCCAGAAATATATAATGACATGAATGCTCAAAATCTACATTACTTACCAGGCAACAGCAGCCAGAAATTGGTCTTGGTTTTCCTCAGAATTCAAATCATTTGAACTCGCCAAAGAGAAGCCCACAAACAGTAAGTAGGAAGGAGCGATTGAAAGCCAGGGCCAGATAACACACACACACACACACACACACACACACACACACTCACTCTCTCTCTCTCTCTCTCTCTCTCTCTCGGAGAAAAGAAGCTGTGCCAAAAATGACACACAGAAAGCATATCCCAGCTATTCCTACACCTGCCCTGAGTATCTGAGTTCACAATACCCCTCTCAGCAGGGCACACAGTACACAGGCGCTGTGTGAAATGTGACTTTGACCTCCCCTTTCTAGGATGCAAATCCTTAGATCAAGGTTCTAGGCCAGCAGGCTTCAGGGATTAGGGCGAGGTACTCTGGAAGGCAGCCCTGTATCAAGAGAATCAACACACTTCCTAGTTCTTCAAAGAGCCCCCAGGTCAAGCAGAACTAAATGTAGGTAGTTCTCCCTGAGACTCTAATTGAAATCCTAATATATGGCTCACCACCTTTCTGTTACCTCTTTGCGTTTATCCTTCTGGTATATTGATCCTTTTCTCACTACATGGATCTTCCAACTTCCAACCACTCTACTTCTATGGAGAAGTGGAAAACACCGCACTAGAGAACTGACCTTACCATACCCCCTCCTCTCTGGGTTGTTAGGACAATAAGATAAATTACATGAGAAACAATTTGCCAGGTTCCTAGCACATAGCAGAGGCCGATATGAGCCGCTGAATCTACAGTCTTTTCCATGTTTTCCCCTGCCTATATATTTGCCTTAAACCATAAAAGTTAAATCTAAAAATTTATCAAAAAAGAAAAATTTGTATTAACATCAATATCTTATTTTCATGCAATGTGTTTAGAAAAAACAAATGACTATATCTTTATATCATATATCATATTTTCCAATTTAGACTATAGGCTCCTATACAACTTAATATGACTTCCTCTTTATTTTAAAATAGCTAAAAGCAAGTGAATGCACAGAATTATTCTGATTCAGTCCCATCCGATTATATTTCTGCTTGGCCCCTTAAAGATAAACTTACATTTGTGTAATGCACAAAACTTAGCTCTGCATTAAATTCTATCGAATATTTTTATTATAAAAATGAATGAGACTGGAAACCAGAGGAATGTTATAAATTATTGAGTTATTTAGATTTGAGTTTTTAATATTATAGGAATTATAGAGAACAGTTTCCTAAATACTGGTAAATCACACTATTTAAAATGTCTGCCCACACCCCTAAAAACTCAGGGCCTGATGACATGAAACACCTAACCGCAGTGGGTAGTCGAAGCGCTTAAGGAGGTAAGTCTTCGTTCTGTATCGTATTGCAAATTCAAACAAACACGACCAACAACCCCGACTATGACATTCAAGAACAACTACAGATTAGTTGAGTTTAGGTCAAATAGATATGTCCAAGATTTAAAAATCGAATTTCCCCAGACTTAGTGTATTTGGGGACATTTTTATAAATACAGCATTCTCAAATTTTTTCAAAAATACTATGAAATATATAGCATCAATATCAATAAATTAACTGCTTCAAAGTAACTTGTAGGAGAAGAATCAAGATTTGCTTTTACAGAACATTTGAGTTGGTATCGATCACATATTCTTTTTCATTATTTTATTGTCGTTCAATTACAGTTGTCTGCATTTCCCCCCCACCATTCCCTCCACCCCAGCCAAACCCACCTCCCTCCCTTGCTTCCACCCTCCCTCACTGGTTTTGTCCATGTGTCCTTTATAGTAGTTTCTGAAAACCCTTCCCTCCATTATCCCCTCCCCCCTCCCCTCTGGTTATTTTTAGATTGTTCTTAATTTCAATGTCTCTAGTTATATTTTGTTTGCTTTTTTTCTTTTGTTGACTAGGTTCCAGTTAAAGGTGAGATCATATTGTATTTGTCTCTCACCGCCTGGCTTATTTCACTTAGCATAATGCTCTCCAGTTCCATCCATGCTGTTGCAAAGGATAGGAGCTCCTACTTTCTCTCTACTCACATATTCTTCAATCAGAGATTTACCCTTCACTTCATTTTTTTCAAAATAAAAAAGGAAATAGAATTACAAATGGAAAGGCACAAAACAATTGCAAAATATAAAGTAATGATCATAAAGTTATGTTTGGGAAAATTGTATTTGTACTTCACCTGAAGAAATCAAAGTCACTTTCAGATCTCATCAAAATATGCAAATGTCTGAAGTGAAAAATAAAAACCTAGAAGAATAAATAATCAAGCCTTAGTTTGTCTGAGTTCAAAACTCTTTCCCAACACTTCTCCCCATTACTTAGTTTTACAATCTGTGACAACTTGCTGTGTTCAGTTAAACTTGAACGTGCAACACCAACCAAGAGGGGGGCTGAGGATCAGACTGTTCCTATTATTAAGTGTGATGTAACTGGAGACAGAAGTCACAGTGAAGAATTTGTGCCCACCCCTCCCCACCACAAAACACATGCAAAGCAGGTGCCTTTCTAGTCATTAACATCAGATTGGAAGGAATCATTTTTATCTCATGTTTTTACGTATCTAAGAAACCAGACATAATAAGGGAAAGATGTGCCAAAAAGAAGAACAAACATCAGGATACCAGAGATTTAAATATTTTGCAACCAGAGAGGACTACATATCACCAAGTTTCCAAATGGATTTATTTTGGTACATGGTTTTTTCTCCACAAAGGCAAGTTTTTCTGGATTTTTCTACAAACTCCAAGAAGAAATTGAGTTCCATGCAGAAATCCAATTCCATAAAGCACATGTCTTCTGAGTTTCTCAGAGTCCAAAGGAACATTTCATATGAAAGGTTAATGATGCTCGGAGCCGGTGACATTGCTGTCCCCTATGCCTCTATAATCCTTTCACTGGTTTCATAAGCAAGAGCTGCTCCCCAAAATCTCACTAACACTGAGCCCGTAGCCCAACACAAGGATAAACATTCACACACACTCTGCTCTGCTACACGTTCTGCAAGGTCAACCTGAGGTTCACTATTTCACAGAATGAGAAGTAAAAACAAATAGGTAAAAAGAATTATTATTAACCAAAGAGTACAGCCATATTCAAAACACACAGGTGGGAGCCATCTACTGCTTTCGACCAATGGGAACAGACTTGGATATGTGCCTGTAGCCTTATCTCTAACGGCATCCATGCACTAATTCTGGCACCCGTCATGAGTTCAGTATTCAGGGAAGCCAATGGGATCTCCACAAGGATTTGGGCAGCATTCATCTCAAACTAATAAAAAAGCTTCACCAAAATGATGTAAGGTAGGTGTGGTCTGATACATGTTTTCCCTCATTTGAGGCGCGCTATGACAACACTGCCCCTTTCCCCCTTCTTGCCTGCCTCTGCTTCTCTTCTGGCTGTTGTGAGGCAAACCCAAGTGAAAGACATTGGTCTTAGGGTTGATGGAGGTCTTGAAGGAATAAGGGGAAAGTCTAATTTCATTTTACTGACCTCAAATTTTGGTATATAATAAAATCACGCTATCTTGTAAAAACCTATCACCTCTCACTTGGGACTTTTCTAATGTGAGAAAAGTACACAAATCAGATACATAAATTGTACCTTTAGTAATTAACACAGTGCATAAGCCATGGCAGACATTAGACACTAAATAAGAGAGTGAATAAATAAATAAATGGAAAAAATGAACATCTTAGACATGGAACTATCAAAGCTAATAAGGCTTGCTGGAGTCCCTGACTCCTGGTTCACAACAAATGCCAAACACATGCATCCCACATATGGTTCTCTGTATGCTCTTCCCACTCCCATCCTTGCCTTAATGACTTGCTTTTCCTGAAGGGAACAGTTTTAGATAAATACCAGGTGAAAGATGTGTCTAAATAAAGTTCTGGAAGTGATTTTGGAGGTGCTAGAAGCTCTCACACATTGCAAGACCTCCTACAAGCAATTTTCTTGGGTCAGATTCCAAATAACAAGGATTGGTGAAGTCTGCTTCCTGTAATGACCCATAGCCTATCCATCTTAATCCAGCGTTAGCTCAAGGAGTTAGCTGGAGCAGCGTTTTTTTGTTTTGTTTTGTTTTGTTTTCCCAAAGAAAGAGGAGGAAGTGAATGGAGAGCATAACTTCATTCTGACCCTGATGGGGAAATAATGGCGCTGTCAGAAGGTGCCACCCTTCCCTGGCAGAAGATGGTACAGGTGCACTTACACCTTGTAGATACTGCCCTAGAGCAAATAAAAGTTAAGAGAGCAATCTCAATGGCAGAAGATAAAGGTGAATAACTGGATGAATGCTGGAGAAATATTCGGTCTATTCTGACATACTAAAATCAATCCATTTGAGAAAATAAAATTTTGCCTTCAGAGCATTTTTAAATGTATTTTTCAATCACAATTGATATTCAATATCATTCTGTATTAGTTTCAGATGTACAGCAAAGTGGTTAGGAAATCATGTACTTCACAGAGCGGTGCCCTGATGCTTCATGTACCCACCTGGCCCCATACCTACATATGTGGACATTATTGACTATATTCCCTATGCTGTAATCTACATATCGATGACCAATCTGCTACTACCAATTCACACTGCTTAATCCCTTCACCTTTTCACCCAGCCCCCCAACTCCCCTCCCCAGCTTCAGAGCATTTTTATCTAGCTACTTAAACACTGCATTTTCTCAGATTTTGTTGGCACATAAAATTCTAATCGACTTCCTCAAAAACTTGCCATATTTGTCCAAGCTATGAAATGTACTTTTTGACACAAGTGGAGTACGAAAACGTTAGCAGTCCAGTATTTAACTTTGGAAACTGCTCAGTGGAATGACTTTGTTATACTTCATTAAGGCAACCGAATTCAAATTACAGAGCTGTAAGGCTTTGTTTGGCCAAAGGACTAGACGGGGTCTTGTGATTAGTTATCTAATTTGGGGGCTCCTTTCTCCACACTTCAACCTTCCCTCTCTCTCTTCTACTTTAAGGGAAAAGGTAAACCAGTTAGAAGTATATTGCAGTATATTCCAGAAAAAAATATACTAATAAGTTTTAAAGTAGGCATTGATTCTGACTCCTTGGCATCGATGCCCCTTCCAAATTTTGAAAATGTCTCCATCTTATGAGTCATGGAAGGAGACAAGGACCCACCTCAAGCTATGGGAGCCAAAGGTGTCAAATATTCCCATATGCCCCCCCCCACCTCCCAAATCTGGCCTGGGTTCAGCCAGTTAAATATTCTCAATGGCTTTGAATTTTGAGTGATTGCTGCTGTCTTAGGTTGGGTTTCCCCCAAAGCAAATGCTGAGGTAAGGATTCAAGAGCCTATAGTTTATTTGGAAAATGCCAGAACACTAGTAGGAATGAGGGGAGGTGAAGCAAAATGAGAGGCAGTCAATGATAGAGGAGTTATCAAGCCTGCTACCCTGGTGAGGTGACCAGAGCTCATTTCCTTGGGCAAATGGTATAAAATAAACACATTAGGGTAATTCCACCTAAGGGGAGAGGAAGCTTGTGTATTTATACACCAACTCCCATCAATCACTGCTGAGAGTTGAGAGATATTAATTCACTAGTACTTTCAGCCTCCCTCGTCCACACTGAGCAGTCTCTGTAGAGTCAGAGAAAGCTCTGTTGCAAAGAGACCCCGCTGCTGGTAGTCAGAAGTCAGCGTGAGCAAACTGAAGCAGGGCACCCAGCATGCTGGCGAAGTTTTAAACACGAGTCTCAGTGGAAGCCTTGAGTGCCAATGGCAGTATCACATGTCCAGTAGAGTCCGGCAACAGGACCGAGAACAGTGGCATTGTAACCAGTGTGTTCCTACAACTACGATGTCAGCTTTGATGTCTGCCGCCCCGCCCATTTTCCAAGCCCCGTCTCCTAACTTCTCCTTGATTCTACATGAGTCACTCAGTATCTTTCAAATGAATTCATTTTGTACTTACCTTAGCCAGGGATAGATTCTCTGGTTTGCAGCAAAGAACACAGATACCTTCCACAATAGTGCTCAAAGCTGAGTGAAGACCAGAGAGTGAATACTGCCCATGACAAATCCTGAGCCAAAGCAAAGCCTCTAGAGTTTCAGAGCAAATTCATTCCACCTTCAGAATGTAGTTATTTCAGTAACTATGTCGTCTCATTTTGAGAACATCTTTCAACTTAAGATCAGACCCTGATAAAAATGAATGCCTCATTATGGGACACTCAGTGATCAAGGGATTAGAGCCTCCAAGAAGAAGGATATTCCAGTAAAGTACAGTGCGTGCTGCTATAACAAAGAGCCCACAAATTAGTGGCTCATTTTTGTCTCATATTTAATTATCCAAGTGTGTCCAGAGTCACATTTAAGAGGGAGCTCTGTTGTAGAAGTTTCTCTCTCTGCCTTGTTTCTCTACTATCTCCTGAAGTACGACCCTCATGTTCATGACAAAAATTGACTCAACAGCATGCCCACATGCCAGCCTATGCAAAGTAGCAAAGAAAGAAAGTCCAGGACAAACAAGTTCTTTTTAAGCAAGTGAGGTAAAATGTTACTTCCACTCACAGTAATGATAGCAAGAACATAGACACATAGCCATATTAGCTGCAGAGGAGACTAAGACATATATTTTCTAGTTAAAGGAATCATATGCCCAGATAAACACTGTTAATATGAAAAAAGGGGAGAAAGGATTTGGGCAGACACCTGGCAGCCATTCCTGAACAACCTAGCCATTACATCAGGCAAGTGTGACAACATTTCACCATCTACCAAGTTAGATACATGTCGGTTTTAGGGGCCAGTCATTCACACTTGCCACATACCCACGCCTGCCACACTGCCACGCATTATTCAGCTCACACTGACAGCCTCATGAGGTGCTCCTTATTTCGAGTTGACAGGAAAGGACACTCCCAAGCCTACTTTCTCAGCATCTGTGACAACCCCAGAAAGTGAACTACTGTGGAGATACAGTGTCTCTGAAAATTGGCTCTGAAAAAGGCAGAACCTAGAGCAAAACAATTTAAAGAATACATGGATTTCTGGCTGGTAGCTCACGTCTTCACTGAAGAATCAATGATAGGAAAAAATATTGGAAGACGATTGACAAGAAGGTTTGGGGGCAAGGAGTCATGTGGGTGAATTTCTTAGAATAAGAATAAAAATGTTATATGCCATGAATATGCCCTACAAAAAATCCTTGAAGTGCAAGTTCTCAAGGGTCAGTCGGACCATCATCTGATGCTGTTCCAGTTAGGCAACAAGGTCTCGCAAGGCTGTGAGATGGCCTCACGAGACGAGACACATGATCTGGACCAAGAGCCAACGCTATGCTCTCGGGAACAAGCGTGTCTGAGTCTAGAAACCAAGGGGCAGAAGAGACAGTGTTACTTCTCAACACCAAGCGACACATTTGCTATTTTTCATGTTTTCCATCTCTGACACTCTAGAGTTTATTATTAACTTTCTAAAAATGTAATACTTAAAAAAAACTACGTCCCACAGAAAACAGGGAGCATAACAAAAGTGCCATTGAATTAGAAACAGACTACCACCTAATCATGTTGGGCCCTTCGTAGCCCTAGGTGAACTGGTGAAAATGGAGGCAGAGTACGGTTTGAGTAGAGAGCCCCCAATTACCAAGGGGAAACAATATAGCTGCCTACACTCTTTTGAACACCACCTTTGCTAAGGTAACACTTGACTACTCACAATTGCCCAAACTGGCTGATTATTTCTATGCCTTCAGGCCTTTGCACCTACCAATCCTTCTACCCCTGTTGCCCTCCATCGCATCTAGCTTTCAAAGCCCAGGTGAAAAATCACCGTCTGTGGAAGGTCTTCCCTGATAGGCTCAGAGCTATTTACCATATGCCGCATGCGTAAGCTCACAGAGCGGCCGTAGGTCTCTTCACGTGCTGCTATAACGATTTGTTTTCACATTGATCACCCCCTTACACTGCAAACCGCTGACCATGAACCTGAATAATTTCAAGAACTGCAAGTTTCAGCAAACTTAAAGAACTGGACATTTCTGACTTAGGAGGTTGACTAATTTTAACAAGATATACTCAATGCATCCTTTGGCAAAGAATTTTAACACCCACTATGACACCTGGCATAGAGAAAACTCCGAATATATCTTGTTTAAATTAATTTAATTAACATGCTTTTGCAAAACACATACAGGAATGAAAAGGGTGAGAAAGTCTTAGTTCAGGAGTGATGCCAGAGTTGGGATGTATGCTGGAAAACCTTTACAAAGGGGAGGTCCTCTCAATCATCTCAATCAGGATTTTTAGTTCCTGTAGTTTCAAGTAGGCTTTCTGTGTTCTGTAGTGTTCTATACTAGACCACTTCTCTCCGGTGGGTCTTGGGCATCTCCAGGACCCAGCCCCTTGTTGAAAACAAAGTAGACACCCATTACATGTTTGTATAATGGATGAATAAATGAATGAACAAATGTATAAAACTATGGACAGTCTCTATCCTCGTTTTATATACACATACTTGGACAGTATGTATGTAAATGTGTATTTTATATGCACTTGCACAGTGGAATTCTGCTCAAAACACAGCAACACTGAACTTCTTTATCAGCACACAATTAACACTCACTCCTTTTAACTTTTTATAACCTAAAGTGATTATCTCTACAGTAGAGCACAGGTGAATTGCTTAGAGACTAAAACAACTGTTGACTGCAAGTACTTAACATTACATAAAGGACCATACAAAAATTGTATTTATAGTTCACCCTAGCTCTATATACTTCTACTTCATTATACACAAGGTAAAAATGTGGGTAATCATTTCCCTAGGTGAAGTTTTTCAAGTTGTGTCTCTTCTTTGTGTGCCCATCTTTATTAAGGTTCTTGGATTTGGTTCTATAATGGTTAAAGCTATTTTCCTCCATCCAAGAAATTACTTCCAATAGGGAAATCATTAGTGCCCTAGAATATGGAATTCAGAAATGGGAAAATGAAGCCATAAATTAAACAGGCTATTTGACAGTGAAATTAATAACTTGAACCCAGGAACAACTTGCTGTGCTCCTTAGGAAGTTTCCTCTGCTAATACAAACAGTATTGACCGGTTCTCAGGACTAGGCACTATGAGCTTAATACGGCTGGCCAGTCACTCCCCAGTCCTTCAGCACAGGGATTTTCAAAAGTTCTGGTAACAAAAGAGTTAAAGAAGTGGCATTGCTCTTAAAAGATTTATGCCAACCAGGTGTTTGAGTTGCTGGAAAGTCAACCATGTAACACACAACCTTTCTGTTGTAAATACTGTACCACCAGAAGACAGATTAAACAGTTTGTATAAAATTATGGTTTAAAAAAAAGAGAGAGAGAATGACAAAAACACCGTATCCAACTTTTCTTAGGTTGCCAGACACGTGACCCTCGGAATGCCAATGTCCTCATGCCAGCAACTCACTTACATTGTCTCCTGCAGAGACAAAGGTGGGATTGAGGGTGTGAAAATGTGAATAGAACGGCAGAACATGCACACCAGAAATGGATTATTGACTAATCACACATATGATTATATATGTCACATGGGAAAACTCTTCCGAAGGACTCCACGGTCCCCGTGGCCTCTAGGAGACTTTCAGTTTCTCTGAGTTATGAGGTGAACCTGTTAACCCCGTCGCCTTCACACTATTTCACTGGAAATCCTGCCTGTTGGGAAACTGTGGTTTTCCAGTCTTCAGCTTGCCTTATACAAATTAACCACGAAAAACGGGGGTGGGGGAGGCGTTTCACGAAATGAGTATTATAGAAAATAACCTCGGGGTTAAACACTACAATCACTCCCAGGTGGGATTGCCTGAGGTTTTGTAACTTTCCATGAAGGGGTTTACATATGCCCAAGAGAAGCCACCGCTGAACCGGGTTTTTCCCTCTTCGGGGGCTGGGGGCGGGGGTGGCCGTTCAGCTCAGCGGTGAAGTCACCGTATCTGTTCATAGTTACCAAGCTGTCGTGCTTTCTGTTTAGTAAGTCAACATACTATCGTCGTCTTAATTTGTGTCTGGGCCTATCACGCAAGGGCCATTCCTCACAGAAGGTTTTAATCAGAGCAGCCAAACCCACGAAATAGGACATCCCGGTCAGAATGTCTCTCTCAACCTCATCCTGAACTGCTGCATTTTCAGAGGTTTGGCAGATTTCACAATAAGTCACTGATCCAAGTGTTCACATTGACTGAGAGGCAGTTTTTGCATAAGAAGAAAGCATCGTCTGTCCCCCAGCCCTCGTAAAAGGGCAGCGCCCACAGTGAAACGCAGAGTGAAGCTCCCCTTTCAGCGGGTCCGCCACTCGATCTCGATCACGATCACGATCACCGAGTCCAGCACGCGCTGCCCTGGGAAGGCCTCCCTGCCAGGCCCCCCGAAGACCCGCCTACCAACCTCGACATCTCTCTGAACTTCCCGTAAGCACAAGCATCGTTTAATATTAAGCTTTGCAGTATCTGTATCTATCTTTCTGCTTTCTCCACGTTGCTTGGCTCTCGCAGACAAAACAACTGGAAGTTTCCTAGGGGAGCCGGCTACTGAGAGATGGAATAGCGCAGAGAACAAGACAGGCACCGGCCCTGCACCACTGCGCTCCACTCAGGGATGGAGGGTCATCGGCCTTTCCAGAACCGATCATTACAAAGCTGCCTCTGCCTACAGCATGGTACCCGGATAGCTGAAAGAAATGAACACTGCTCAGCAAAAGCCTGTGTTGTTATTAAAAATATCCTAAAGTTCCTTCTGTTAAGGTGGGAGTTGTGTTCCAGCAAAATTCGTGTGTTGAAGTCCTAACCCTCAGAATGTGAGCTGATGTGGAAGTAAGGTCTGCACAGATGTGACCAAGAAAAGGAGGTTATTAAAGTGACTCTAACCCACTATGAGAGGTGTCCCATTGGGTGATGATTCTAAAAGCCAATGAATGCCACAGACTCTCACAAAACACTAGAAACTAGGAAGAAGACAGGAAATGTTCTCTCTGACAGCCTTCAGACCGCACGGAGCTGGATGGCACCTGGACCTCAGACTTCCAGCCTCCGGAACTACCAAGTTCCCCTTTTCAGCCCCCCGGTTTGTGGCACCTTGTTACAGCAAATTAACATGTCATCTGAGATCAAATATTTCTATTTCTTCTTTAACATGTAATAAAGCAGACACAGAAGAAATGGCTGTGGTTGCAGGCAGAATTCTAACTGGGGGAAAAATTTGAATTAACAAATTTAAAAAATGCTTTTAATAAAATAAAGACACCTGCTCAGTTGAACTTCAATCCAGTATGTATTAAAAAATGTATATTCCCATATTAGAGGGATTTATTTTTGTTTCCAGTATAAAATAAACTCCCAAGAACACACTGGTGGGACATTTGAAACCATAGTTCACAGACGTAATTACTGTGTTATAATATGCAAAGAAAATAAATAGAGAAAACAGCCTTCAGTTCTGGTGAGAGCATGCGTCTTAAACATGCACCTGAATCCTAATGAGTATGTGGGTCCCAAACTGAATACAGTGTTTCTACTTAGTGTGGAAATTTAGTATTGTGACCATGTTGCATTTCAAAAGATACAGTTTTAATTTGAAAAATCAGAATTAGTGTGTCCCTGCAACTTTATTGAAAGTGTCCAACAGGGTGACAGAAGTTACTCCACTTAAAACTTTTTTGTTGTTTAAGTTGACAGAAGAACCACACTCTAAATGAGCAGCCAAATTTGATTTGAATCCATCATCTCCTGTAATGCCACCATGAAAAACTACATAAAGACTAAGTAAATGGCAAGTGAAATTTGTCTTGAGTCCGTAAAAAGCTCTAAGTTAATATCCCTGACCCATCGTCCTTCAATGGCTCTTCTGTCCCCAGAATCGTTCATCCTTTGTATTTGGAAGCTTTTCCATACTGTTTCATGTTTATATTATTTCTGATTACTTGATAAAATAGGAACAATTCATAGATGCAAACCTGATGGCTATTAAAGTAATCTGTCCTTTGAGACAGCAGCATAGACAGTTGAATTAGCATGTCTCCTGTTGGTTTGATTTCTCCTGGGACACAGCAAATGGACATCATCTTTTCTCATCTCTCCACCATCAGACCAAGAAAACAGTTTTTTTTTCTCCTCATTAATTTCTTGCACCCTCAGAGTCTATTAAATATTAGCAATTGTATAGCACTGGGTAGTTTAGTTTTTCAAAACTTAACCATACAATCTGCTAATATACAGAGTCCAGCACAAATAACACCCATTTTTTATTACAAAATCTTTTATTACAAAATCATAAGTGTGTAATTCTGTAACATAACAATATCACACGCAAGCACACCATGTGACATTTTAGGTAAAATGTTCAAATTAAAACTATAAATTATTACATCCACATTATTACCCTAGCAACCACATTCAAGCAAGTTTTACTTCTGCCAGACCCTGTATATAGAATTCTATACCCATAATAAAGGCCTAAAAGGATATTAGTTAAATATCACTATGAACTGAATGTTTATGCCCTTCCAAAATTCATATGTTGAAAACGTAATCCCCAACTTGATGGTATTTGGAGGTGGGGACTTCGGGAAACTTGGGTCATGAGGGTGGAGCCCTCTCAAATGGGGTTGGTGCCCTTGTAACCAGAGACACAGAGAGATGCTGCAAACAAGCCAGAGAACTCTTACAAGACACTAAATATGCCAGCATCTTGATCTTGGACTTCTTGGCCTCTAGAACTGTGAGACAATAAAACCTGGTTGTTTAAGCCAGTCTGATATTTTTGTGATAGCAGTCAAACTAAGACAAATAGTATTTTTTAACAAAATCAATCCTGATGGGAGTATAATTTTCAGTATGAATTCCTTCATAATACTGATTTTCTGTTGACGTCACAGCAGGGGTGACTACAGGGTATAACAGAAGAGGTGGGAGCCTAAGATTAGCTAATCTCTGCATAATACACAATGTTTCAAACCAGAAGGTCTGGCAGCTAGAAAGTCATGTGGGAATCAGGAAGCCAATGACTTAATCACAGCCAGCAGAAGCCAGTAGGTTGGCAAGGAGAAAGAGTAAGAAATAGTAGAAAGCCATGCTGACTGTGAGCAAATGTCTAGAACACAAGTGAAATCTTATTCTGAGGCAGTGGAGGCTCTTTGTTGGGAGATCTCTACCGTCCTTTTTGCATACCAAATGTGTAGCCTCAGAAGCTAAACCTATAGATAGAGAGGAAAGCGTTTGCAGCTACTTAAAGAATAGTAGGAGAAAAAAAGAAACGTACTAGGTTCTCATCACTGAAATGTTAGAACAAAGGTATTCTGAAGTAAGAGACACTCTAACCAATGAACTACCTGCCAGGGCCTCGCTGGTTTTGAAGATGGAAGAAGGGGGCGTGAGCAAGGAATGGGCGTGGCTTATAGAGGCTACTACCTCAAAGACACGATTCTCTTCTAGAGACTCCAAAAAAGGAATGCAGCTGCGCCGCCGATACCTTGATTCCAGCCCATGAAATCCACATGGGGCCTCTGAGATCATAAATTAGTGTTGCTTAAACCCCAACTTTGCAGCAATTTTCTACAGCAGTAGTATGGAACTAATACGCGTAGTTTCTTAATTTACTGACATGGGGATGAGTTTTTGGGAAAAAAATATCACAAGACTAGAAGGGAAAAGTGACTTGAATTTCTGAAATCGGAAAAGATTTAACTTCTAATTATGACACCTAATACTCCAAGCAACTTTAGTATTCTGAGTCTGTTTCTTCTTCTGTAAAAGGGGATATTCATAGTAACCACCTCATAGAGATATTGTAAAATATAATAAATTTCTTGTAAAACAATTAACTTAGCCATCACACATAGTAAGTATTCAACAAATAATAGTAGTTTTATTATTTTTCCTAGGGGAAGATCCTAGGAAATTTTCAGGTCCAGGAAAATTCTGTATGTATAGTTACTTTAATTTCAATGTTGGAATTACAGTGTTCTAATGAAAAAGATCCAGTGTATTGATCTTATGGAACTCAGTCATTTTAAATAAATGGCGTGGATAAACAGGGGAGTCCTCAGTTTCACCGGAAATTAATTTCTCACCCCCGTTCAAAGAACAGGGATAAAGTAGCCCAGGATGAGGTGCTACATAAAACAAAAATATGTTTTGATTTTATCACTGACCCAATAGGAAAAGTCATTTTTCTCTCAAATAAAATAAGGCAAATTGTGGAGAAAGAGATGAATACTGGCTGATTGAGACTATCGGTAAATGTAAAAATGTTTAAATTAATAACAGGGGCATAGATACGTGGAATGCATTTTTTAAATTCCAAGGAAGAGACCAGTTTAGCTCCACCGCCCTGCCTACAGGGATACCGTTGGAATTGAAGAATTTCCTTCGCCACATTCTCCAGAATATCTTTCAACTTTAGTCCAAAAGCAAAGTTCAATATTGGGAAATTATTTTTATAACAAACAAGTTGAATCAATTTTGAAACAGATAACAGACTTTTAAGAGAACTTATTTTTAAAAATGAAAATCTGGGGACAGAAAGGAATGTCTCTTTTTAAAATCTATGGCTTGACCTTTCTAAAAACAACAAAAAATATTCACATGTAATAAATATTTGAAAACTATGAAAATCAAAAAGGTGTAGGCCTAACAAAAGATTAGGTGATGTGAAAGAACTCAAAAGTCACTTTCTTAAAAGGCACACTCTTATTCTCTTATATCTAAGCCACCCTCTATTAAGGAGATTGTACACAGATGTCTCATATATTGGTATAAAAATTATTCTTTAAATTTATAAAATAAGTATTGGTTAAGAATCTATGAATTTAATTCTAGTCTGTTCTTCTTAATTAACATCACAGCAAACACACATTTTTGCCCTGTGTTTATCTTCAGAATGTAATGGAATGTTCTAAAATTGAAAAAGACTCCATCATCATGACTAAGAACTCACAATTAGCTAACTTAATCATGTGGATGACCTTTCAGTTTGAAGGCCATCCAAATGATCATCACTTGGGTAGACACAAACAATCAAGCAGACCCGCTGGTGCTCAGCCGTTTTCACGGCCAGGGCAGTAAACAGTAAATAGGAAATAAAACAGGATCTAGGGAGGGAAAGACATTATTCAAATAATGGCATTAAAATCAGAGGCGTTGCAAACCTCCCAAAATGATTAAAACCTACAAGTTTACAGGGTTTTTCTTTAAAAGTAGGGAAACTCAGCCAAGCAAATTTTTCCAAAGAAGCAGAAATGGTGTTTTAATGGGGTGTACATGCTACATTGCTTCAAAAACAAACAAAACATGCTTATTAGTAAAACAATGTTTTACTTCTAAGTCAAAAATCTTAATTTCTTCAGACAGGATACCCACAAAAACATGTTCTTATTCCCATACTCACAGATTATGTTTTCCTTTAAAAAAAAATTGTTCACGTTGAAGAGACTTCAGTTTTCTCACCATTTTCTTTGGCTGACTAAAACTAATGCTGGCCACGGACGTGCCATGACAGTTATTTAACAAAGCAGACAAGGAGATGGTGCATCTCCGTGCGCCTCTGATCCTCACAGCACAGATGAACAGGGACACGCCGAGCTGTGGAGAACTTTTTCTCACCTATAAATGCAGAGCCCAGGATTCACCAACTAAAGATGGAAGTAAGCTCAACTGGCCGCTAAGGAAGCAATACGTCATAGGATGCACATTCCAGCCCTTGGCTGCCAATAACCAGATAATAAAGTATTGCCATTTTCAAAACTATACTGTATGGCAGGACCGCCTACCAAACTAACTGCTGTAACTTATGACCTCCCATGGTCCTCTAGCACTTTTCAGAAAGTTATCCAGGAGTCTCTACCTAAATTTTGTTTTCCACTGAGGAAGTATTATTCGAGCTTTCTTACACCCGACAGCCAAAGAAAGTTTCATCTCCTTGGTCAGTGGCAGGCATCTGGAAACCCTTTTAACCTGAAATTATATTCCCTGAAACCAAAACCCACGGAGAGCAGTTCATCGTTCTAGCATAGACACTGTTGTCCTACCTTGGCCTCCCCTGGTCCTCACTCAGATTTCCCCGTGAGACCACGTCACACAAGTGCAGACTAGCTTGTTTCAGGGTCATTGCCACCCGGACTCCATGATACCAGTGAGGCTGGGAACTAGATCATATTCAAAGACTTGAACTGCAAGGCCATTCTAAGCTCTGTTTACCACCTCCCCCCAAACCCACCCTGGCGGAGAAAGCACAAGGACTGGCTCACCGTGGCACAGGCACAGGACCAGAAGCAGCGCTCCTCACTCACTCAGCACGCTGGACATTGGCTTTGATTTTCCTCCCATGGGACCTCAGCTAGCACGCCTGTTACCCCAGGTCCTCCTATAAAACTGAAACCTGTGAGCTCGGTTTAAATCTTCTTCTCTAGAGCTAGACCACCCTGACCCATGGTGACACCCTTCCTACCACCTAATGACATCTCAAATTGTTCATATTACCATCCTTCTTCTGGATAAAGACCTCGTCCTCGATTCTTTCTGCTCAGTCCTGGACTTCCATGGGCTTGCTCAGTGAGGCCCGCGGATCTGCCTTAGGCTACCTGACCCCTCTAGATAGAATGTTCCTCTACAGGCAGGTTTGTGGATTCTAGCCTTAAGTCATCCAGCTTTGCTTGCCCTCCTGCCAGAGGTAACTTGATAAAGAGGGGGAAATGCATCCTCTGTACAGAAAACCTCGTGTATTTTGAGTAGTTAATACAGCTTGCCTCTAGTAGGATAAGACTTACGTAGACATGTATATTCATCACGTCATCGTCTCTAAAGCTTTTAGTCAGGGGAAGAGAGGGGCATTAAAATTAATAAAGACACCCGCATCCTTCATGAGTCCTACTGACGCACATATTTAGTAATGTTTTTCAATCTTCTGTCTTTGCAAACCTAAGCTTGAATAGCTATACGTAGACTAATTTGGCTTAGAAAATCTAATGAAAAATCTGTGGCCACTTTTATAGACTTAACTTACTTAATATGGACTTTGTCCACCTTGTAGAGATCTGGCAAAAGCAGAATTTGACAGGTGGGCATGGGGGAGAGGACACAGACTAGGAATGCTCTGGGGAGCAGTGCTCAACCAGAAATAAAAGCATTCACCTCAGGTAAAAACTGAGAGAAAAAGGGAGTAAGGGAGGATATTGGGATGACTACGTAACTGCCTCTCCTGTACTTTTCTTACAGTGATTAATTTCTTACACAAAGCTGTCCTCTCCTCTCCAGTGCCCACCTTAGGGGTGAAGGGGTAAGTGATACCTCTTCCAAGTCGAGTACTGTAGGTATCACAGCAGACACGGCACTCCTGCCCCCAACAGTGAGAGGCAGCAGATGGCTGGTTTGTGTCCATAGCCCAGCCTTGGGGCCCCAGAGGGTAAATCAGTAAAGGCTCGAAGCTCAACAGGCTACTTTGAGGTGGGGAAAGAGGTGCCTGAATCAGAGCCACTCACTGGGGGTCTGTGGAAGGCATAGCTGAAGATCACCAGTCAACTCTGAGTCCCTGGTTAGTGGAGCTGGGAGTACCACCAGCCATTCACATCAACTCACAAGCAACCTGATAGAGAAGCCAAAAAGTAACCAAAATCTACCAAAAAGAAAGAAAGAAAAAAAGAAGAAGAAAGAAAGAGGAAAAGATATTACCAAGCCAAACCTCTAAGGAGAACACTGGCCCTTTCCGCCCACCCCGGGGACAGCAGAGGGACAAGCCAGGAGAGAGGCCGCGCACACTGGGCCAAGCAGCACCTGCGAGCAGCCAGTCCAGCTCGTGTCGGGGGCTGCAGGGCGGGGCGGAAGAGGGTCAGAGAGTCTCTAAGGTCTCAGGTCCTGAAAGGAAGTGAAACTTGGTTGACTCAGTCAGGGTAAAAAATATGAATTCTTTACCTCCCACCTTATAAGTTCTTCTGGCTGGGCTAAGGACCAAATTAACAGAGATAGATTGACAGGAAAAAAGAGAAGTTTAATATGTGTGCAAGGGGAGCTCTCACGAATGTGATAAATGCACGAAAATTCCCCACAGGCAGTGAGGAACCATTGGGTGCATAAGACATTTAAGGCAAAGGAGAAAGGGGGGACAGGGTATTAGATTTCAGAAGTGAGGGTGGGCAATTTACAGGTAGTTGAGGAAGGGTGGAACACACAGGGCAGAACAAGCCGCCTAGGTGACTCCGAAACCGTGGGACTCAGGGAGAATCCAGCTAAGAGGCCCCTGCCCGAAGCCCTCTGGTCTACCACACTCCCTTCCGATCGGGCCAAGGCAGCATTCTAAGCTCTTCTCCCCGAAGCAGGTTTCTGTCTGAATCACATGGGCAGGAAAGGGAGCAGGGCCAAAGGTTCTTTCTGAGTCTTTTGTTTCCTAATAAACAGCTTCAAATCAATATGCCCAAAAGCAGCTTCAGGATGGCAGGATTTTGGTCCCTTCAACTCAGACTGGGATGCATGACAGCAGCCCACCACAGAGAAAATGCAGGTGGAGTTGCAGGACCACAGGGGTAGTTTAAACAAGAAACTCCACATTTATGTCCCAGTGACTTGCAACTACTCAAAACAGTTACAATAACACTCATTTTCTGTACATTATCAACAGGTAAAAATGTAGCAAACCTCTACAGGAACCTTTCTAGCCTCTGAAGAGTTTGAGCTGTACACTCAACGAATTTCAGAAGGGTGAAAACCCCACTTATTTTAAATACTACTTACAGGCAAGTCTTCATCCTCAAGCTATTCTAATGCTTAACAACTCCATTAGCAGGGCACTTTTGTTACCATCGGTATTTAACTAATTATTAATAAGTGAGAGGAGAGCAAAGGGAATTAGACGTTGAGCTTAATAAACTGAAAAGCACAGTCTATTGGCTTTACCAGGAAGCGACAGCTTTGCACCCTCCAGGAAACCACAGCACTGCATCGGCCAAGGGGATTAACCCTCCTTCCTTCCCTGCTCCAGTAGGGGTTGTTGGAGCACTCAGGGAGAGGTGCTCGACATGGAGAGGCCTGTCAGTCTAACTAGGGGTGGAAACCCATCCAAAACCCATGAAATCTTGGGAAGTTGATTGGTTCTTTTGAAAAGACACCTGGTCTACCCCAAGCCCAAGCTAATATGATCCCAGGCGGAAAAGAAGCACCCTCTCTCTCTCTCTCACTATCTGTTTCAGTGATCTGCACTCACACCATGCCCTCACACATCCTCTCTCCACAGCCCAATGGCCTCAGCAGCCACATGGCCCATAGCCCTGTGGATTCCACTCACAGGTTCCAGAAGGGGGCCTCAATACCACAGCACGCAATGAACTGCAGCTGGAAACACAGACTAAGCTAGCTGGATGCTGGATTGGACTGGACTGGACTTTAATATGGAGCAGACACTCTGGATACTGGCTTTTGTCTTGGCCCTGCTGAGAACAAATTAGACCTTTTCCATGGTGAGACAGATGGAGATGAGGCATTGGGAAGTTGGGAAGAGAACCCACTTAATTTGACAACATCAATAAAGTTTACCATGAAGCCCCATCCTCTTGTGCGGGTCTCAGGAAATTCTTTTCCTCGTGATACTGCAAGAACTCATTTTGCACCAGTAACTCTTTCTTCGTATCCTAGGACATCATACCAATTTTAGGTTCCCTACTCCAAAAGAGTAGGTCTCAGTCAACAACATGACTATGGTCTCTGGCCTCTCATGCTAATCTACACAAGAACAATGTAAAAATCAAAAGCATTTCATGTGGTTACTCCTTTTAAGTAAATCCCTTTACCCCAGAGCACGCATTGAGTGCATCTTCAAAAAGTCAACAACTAAACGTGGGAATAAAGCTCCAAATAATTTCTAAACTTGATGCAATACAAAGCTAACAGATGGGTTGGGCAGAGTTATTGATTAAATAAATTTTTTTTCCAAAAGCAGTCAGCACATTGCAGCGCCTGTATAAAAAAAAAAAATACTGGACTGTCCATGAGAATTAAGAGCTTGAGGAGTTGATGGGATAAGTGGATGGTAGCTGAGAACTCCTCTGTCTTCCAGCATGTGATGGAATAAACAATATCTCACAAGAGGGTAACAGTCAAAACTCCCAGGAACTCCAGTAATTTATGTTTTGGGAGGGTAACAAAGTAAAAGGCATGTGGAAAATTTGGAAGATAGTATCAAAGAAGTGGAAATAAATTTGTTAACACAACGGTCACTGTTTACCTAAAAACGTTCTCTGTCAATAACTGGTCAACATGAGGATGTGCTGCATCATTGCATAAAAATAAACAGAGAGCAGAAGCAGCACCCAGAATGACTTTGGAGGAAGGAAGAGGGAAGCCCTTGCCCCAGAGGAATAAAATGTCGCAATTTTCAATGGTGTCCTAAGCCAAATAGTCACAAAAGAGATCTCTTGCCAAGAAAAAAATACTTTCCTAATTTGTTTCTTTTGTTGTGTTTTGCTTTGAATTTTAAAAGTTCTTTTTTGTTTTGTTTTAAAGGGCAAACTCATAAATATTTACAGAGAGGACTTACTAAGCAGAAAAAGAGATTAGAAAATGTTTTTGAATAAATGCAACATGGTTCATATAAATTGAACTATACAATCAATTTTATGTTCAGAAGAAATTATAAATCATAAAACATAATCTACTTTATCAGACATTTTAAATATGTGAAGTTAAGATAAATCCAAAATGTTTTGTATTTGTTACATTTCAAATTAAATTTAATAAACATACCGGCACCTAAAGTTACCGTTGGTGTTTACAGACAGTAAGCAAAATTGTGTAGTGGTATTAAGTGTCACCAAATAAAAATAATAAGTTAATAAATCTTTATTTCAAATTTTTAAATTAAACATATATCACACATACTGCTTACCATATAAAATTCTGTTTATTATAGGATCATACAAACCCTTTGATTTTCTATTTTCTTGTATGCCCAAGATTATGGTAAAAGTTTATCAACTACCACTTCACACACACATAAAGTTGAGTCACATTTGTGTTTTATTAGACAATGATAATTTGCACAAACACCACAGCTGTGTTTCATAGAAAAACAAGATGGCTTCTAAAAGCACACTTTCACGACAGTCATAGAGAACCTCCCCACAGCAACGCCATCCTAGAGACACTTCAGTCTGTGTTTTCTGATACAGCCCTATTTATTATTAAGTATCAAAGAGGGAAAGTAGGCTTTTAAGAAATGATTATTTGAAGATGGTCGACACTTAAATTGCCTCTGTTCCCAAATTATAGAACTATTTAAATAAATACAGATTAAACTCCCTGGGTGCTATTCTCTTACACAGTGTAATTGTTTCTCCTACAAACTTGGTAGTCCCAGATAGAACGATTGTACATAAAATCAACAAAGCCCTTGGCCACCAAGGGTGGAAGTTACTTATTATGTGATTCATTAAAGTTCAGCTACAAATCAGGCATCAGAAATACTCTTAGCACCCACAAAAAAATTTTAGGCATAACGTCTTCATAGAAGATAAGCATCTAGTTGGCCTTTGGTTTAATGAGATAATAACTCAGGAACTACCTCATAGATCCTGGCAAGGAAAACCAAATAGAAAAGGTTCTAATGAAAAGAAGCCTCCCCAACCTCGCCCTGAATCCTACACTTCCTTTTAATAAAAGGATAAGGAATTCTACCATGTCTGCTTATACCCACAGGCTAGAGGTGTTTGGAAAGAGTTGTCTATGTTTTGTCCTTAAATTCTAGATAAATGTGGAGAGAGAAATTGATCTCTAATCATTCATTCATTCATCAAATATTAACCAAGGGTTTTTCAAAATGTAAAAATTACCACGGCATATGTCATCTTTATGAAAAGGGGATTTTATTATTTTTAAAATGCTTACTTCTTTTTATACACCAAGAAAGAAAAACCTCCAGGGAAAAAGAACAATCTCCATAGTTGCTTTGAGAAATCCTGCATTAAGGCAATTATCAGGATAATACTGAGAGCATGACAGTTTTAGAAATGGAAAACCCCGAAACAAGGAAAGCTGTGAACTCTCAATAGCTTTCCTCCTCTCTCTAAGACCTCGTAACAGAGTGATCTAAAATACAGAGTTCTCTCAAATAGAGAATTCTCTCTAAACATGGGAAAAGTAAACCATGTCTTATGCAGCTACAGGTCAATACTGATGGGATAGAAGACAAATAGGCAATTCAAATACATTTTCAATAGCATCATATTGAGGATTATGTGAAGGTGAGAGTTAGGGTTAGAATTTACATTGATGTTTTGTGATTACACAAATTCTAAGATCAAATAAAGGCCTCTTTTCAAAAAAGTAAGTTAAACATAAAAATGTTTTTCTCTACCAAGCAATCACTAATTAGATAACCAAGCTTTTGATAATTAGATAACATCTTACACTTAAAATTATATTGAGTAACTTAAAAACACATCTGCAATAGAAGTTGTTGAACAAGAATTAGAAAAATGTGCCCTGGCTGGTGTGCCCCAGTGGGTTGAGCGTGGGCCTGCAAAGCAAAGATCACCGGTTCCATTCTGTCAGGGCACATGCCTGGGTTTTGGACCAGGTCCCCAGTAGGGGGCGCACAAGAGGCAACCACACATTGATGTTTCTCTCCCTCTCTCCCTCCTTTCCCCTCTCTAAAAATAAATTGATAAAATCTTAAAAAATATATATAAAAGGCAGTATGATTATTTAGAAAAATGGAAACTTGAGAATTATGATTATTAATTCTAATTCTCCTATAAATTCTTTGGTACGATACCTCAATCTGTTTTTTATTTTCCTTAGCTGTGAGACAAGGATATAACATATCAGGTTTTTTTAGTAAGATTGGATAAAAAATAATAAATTTTGCTCCTCATCATTTTAAAAACAGTTTAAAAGTGGTACAATAATTGCTTTGACATGAAGTTGATTGAAAACAAAAGGATAAACTAGTTGTTGCAATGACCTAATCCAAGGCTGTAAGAAACACCCTTTGATAAGAAGTTCTAAAACGCAGGTTCAAAGGCAGTTTTCACTACGCACACACACAGACACACTGAATTTCTCCAACCAGTTCCTTCAATAGTCTCAATTACCACTTCAAAATTCCTGTTCATATTTACGATTTTCAACTTGGTATCAAACTCTGCCCTTGGCTATAAAGTCATTATTTTTATTCTTGGAAACCATCCATGTGCAAGGAGCAAAACAAAATGTTATAATTTGTATTTATTTCCATTCTTCTTTCTAACCACCGCCTAAATTCAGAATTGTTCCCTATTTCCTTGTGAAGCCCATTTCTGGTCACAAGGATGTCATTAATTCAAAGGTTCAGAAATCATAATTTTTTAATAAAAGAAATTCAAAAATCATAACACTAATTAAATTTCTTTTAAATGCCTTTTCTTCAGAAAGAGGTCATAATTGCTTTAAAAGTAATTTTCTATGAAAAAAATAAATAAAAGTTGCAAGACTTAACATTCTATTAAAGAAATTAGATATCGAATATAAATTAGCGTTAAATAAGTTCTTCATTAAAGGTGGGGGCGTGGGGAGCTAGGAAGGCAAAATGGTCAGGAGAGTCTGCAAGCTCCCACCGGACTGAGAGGGAATTCCCATCCTCCTACACTCCCCTCCAGAGGGGCCCTGGTAAGACGCAATGGACCATGACCAAACCCCACAATCACTAGAGAGCAGGAGTAATGTTTCTCTGCAAAGCCAGAGATACAAGGCGGGGAAAGAAAGTCCTGTGTAAAATGGAGAGAATTACTCCAGTATTTAAAGAGGAAGAGACAAAGCTGAATTAAAAAACACCACTTTTTAAATAATCCACTTGGGGGATCTTCAGAAGTCCTGACTAAACCTAGGATTCTCAGCTCATGAAGTTCCAAAGTGGGGGGAGAAAGTCATAATTTTATTTCAGATATAAAATTTGAATAGGAAGTAGATGTTCAGTGTAGGTAGAAAGAATCCAGTTGTACCTAATCTCAGGCAATTATTTAAATATTGCTAGGCTATGCTAATATTCATCAATAATTATGTTTTTCCATTACTCAACTGTTTAACTACCAATATAATTAGCAGAAACAAGGACATTAGAACCTCTGGAATCCAGGGTGAAAGCATGTTTCATAGAACACTAGATCAGGGGGGTCAAACTCATTTTCACCAGGGACCACATCAACCTCAAGGTTGCCTTCAAAGGGCCAAAATAATTTTAGGACTGTATAGATGTAATTACTCCTTAACTGTTCAGGAGTTGAAATTAGATTCGGCCCTTTGAAGGCAACCACAGGGCTGATGTAGCCCCGTGAGCGTGAGTTTGACACCCCTACACTAAACCATCATGACAACCTGCTGGAGACCCGATGCGCCACTCGAACTCCCTTTCAAGAAGGAACTCAACCCGGTGCCAAAGGGGGCAGTTACCTGCCAGCCTAAGAGTGTCAATTCCTTCATATCTGCCTCAGCTTTTGTGCACCTTCTCAAGGTGGCACCAGTCAGTGACTAAGCAAGACCAGAGTGAAGGTCCAGCCACTTAATATGTAACACGAGATTCCTCTAACACCAGGTTTTCCCTTAGGTCCGAGACACTTGTCATATCTGCACAGCAGTCCCATTTCCCACTGCCCAATCCTACTTCCTCCCTCTTCCATGCACACCTGTAAATCCCCAGTACACCCTTTCCATCCCGACTCTGGTTCAGCACCTGCTTCTCAGAGAACCCACATAACACAGTAGAGAGGAGCCTAACTAAGCAGGAGTAAAACGAGGTGTTGGGACTGGATAACTCACCACCTCGCTGGCAACAAAGGCCCATCCCAGGTAGGAATAACCTGCAGAAAAGCCCCTTTTCTGCTAAGCAACCCACTCAAGATCTGCCCTTACCTCCTGTCATGCCAGGTCACCAACAGATAAGATTAAGGTGTAGTAATACTCCAGTCAGGGAAAGCTGGGCCAGATAAGAGAGAAATGAGGACTATATTAAAAAAAAAAAAAAAAACAACGCAAGAACCAGACAGCATGCACTAGCAACACCTGGGATAATACCTACAGGCTGAATTTTGAGGATGCTTGACCAAGGAGGCCTACCCTAGACCTGAATTTATTGACTGTTAATTGACATAGGGACACTGTCTCAGAATATAGGTTTAATGCTGTGGAAAGGGCCCAGGAGGAGCTGTAAGTTAGCAGCGAGGGAGGCTCCCAGAGCCTGCAGAAACTGCTGACTCACGCTGAGCAAGGCTGAGGGCGTGGAAAAGGAATGAAAGGCTCCGGGAGTCAGGCGCTCCAGCGTGGCTGTATCACGTGAGGCCTGAGAACCCACCGAGGATTCTCTGCTGTGCTAAGACCCAGAGGGCACGCTGTTCACCGAAGCCACCCCAAATTTGCTGAGGAGAGGGCACCGTCCTTGGGGAAGTTCACAGTGGCTCCTCCCTGCAGATCGGAGTTGACAGGAGACGCCCTAGCAGAACTTGGCTCAATGGAGAGGACGGGATCTGATCAGGTGGAGGCCAGGGGAGAGTGCTTAAGCCCCAGAGCCGGGGTGCAACCAACATGACAAATGGCAAGGTCACGTGGTTATACGGCGTTTTCAACGTGTAGTGTTGGAGCAATTCAGTACCCGTGTGGAAAACAATCTCCACCCTAACCTTACCTCACACCATAAACAAAGGCTAACTCAAAATGGAGCAAAGACTAGATGCAAACACTAAAATTAAAATTACAAAACTCTACAAGAAGGTCACAATCCTCTCAGGGTGGCACCAGCCAATGACTGAGCAAGACTCTGGGACAGGGGCCCATCCGTGTCTGCCCAACTGAGGGTCCCTCTCGGGGGCCACCCATGCTACCCACTTCCCAGGATGCTGCCACGCATTCGGAGAACCCCCAGCGCCCAAGCCCACTTACGCCCCTTTCCTTTCACAGGTGTTACCCGTAAATTTTTTGTACTCCTAACTTCATTTCAGTATCTGCTTCCTATTTCTTTCACTTTTTTAATAACAAACCCCTGTGTTTTAAAAAGTGCTGTAAATGTTCCCGTTCTGTATGTAAATAGCTTGGAAGCTACCCCTCCATCTTAACAACAAAGAAAAAAGCTCTTCTTGGATCCGTGAGAAGGAGAGGACACAGAGCAAACCAAGTGCCCCCGACACTGGAGGGACCAACAGAAATGGCAGGAACTCGACTTACCGGGGCAGAGCTTCCCAGGCAGCAACTTCCACGGGAACCAGGGCCGCAGAAGGAAAACCCGAACTCTGACAGCAGGTTCCTGGGGGCTCTGTGTGGGCAGCTCTGAGGTGTTAAAACTCCATGCACACCCAGTCATAGGAAGTCACCCACGATACTGGGAGATTTGCCTCCAGGAGTTGGACCACGTCCTCACAGAAAATCTCAGCGACAAACCCCCTTGTGCCGCCGGCAGGGGAGGGAGAAGGAGCCACTTCGAAAGACATCAGAACACTCTGCTCCCCTTCACCAGGCCTGCTCTCAGGAGGAGCTCATTAACCGGTATTCTCAGAGTGCCCACCTGACTGGAGAAGGGAAATACCCCACTTCAGTTTCCTCGAAACTTCCAGGCCGGAGAAGGAAAATGCCCAACTCCAGCTCACTCTGCCATTCTGTCTCACCTAAGGAGGCAAAAGTGACTGAGAGCCCCCTGTGAAGTTCACGGTCCAGAGGCACAGGGTCCCTACAAGTCTGAGGCCTGATCAGAGAACCAGAGAACGCTTTCCCTCCCACACTTCACCACCACATTATTAAAGGCCAATTGACAGCAGTTCTTTTCACCTGGTTTGTCATGTCTGCCTATCAAGGAAAACCACACTCTGGAGAGATAGAGCAGCCTGCTGCCGGGGAGCTCAGGTCATTCCAATATAGCCCTGATACACCAAGGTTGTAGGCTTGATCCTTGGTCAGGGCACATACAGGGAGCAACCAATAGAATGTATAAATCAGTAAGTGGAACAACAAATCAGTCTCTCTCTCTCTCTCTCTCTGTCTCTCTCTCCTCCCTCATCCCCCCTCTGCCTTTCCTTCCCCTGCTCACCCCCTCCCCGGCCTCTGGCGTTAAACTGCCTGTAGTAGAAGCTCTATGTTTAGGGAGGCCACCCGGTGCTAAGGCTCCAACTCTAGCCAACCTCCCCCATACCCCAGGAGTCCCCGCTGGGCAGCACTAGGAGCCTAAGTTTCCTTGGCACTCACTACTGGGTGAGAAAGGATATATCTTCCACCTGGAAGAAATCAAATGACAACTGCTAGAGGTGAATTTGAGCACAGTTATCCTACAAATTTCCAGGAACGATGTGTACAAGAGTTTGGCTGTAGGTGCATTTTCACTCTTTCTTTCCCAACCTCAGTTTGTGTGTTCTTGTCTTCATATCAAAAGTTAGCTTGAGAGCACTGTTATATATGTGCTCAGCTGCCAGAGAAGGCATGACTTGGTTGTTCTTTTGTGACTCCACCTCTGCATGTGATAAAACGAGATTCCTCTTCCTCTCTGGACAGTACAGGGCCTTCCAGACAACAGGTGGACACAGGTCCATCTCCTCAGGTACATCCAACCACAGCACCAGACCCATATGCAACTGCAAGCAACCCCACCTGTGCTTAAAAGAAGCGAGTGAGATTCGACATACTAGAAGACCGGAGTGACCATACAATTCAGCACCCAGACAAGAACCCTGATGCAAGTGAAGGAGACCATTATGAATAATCCAACCAGAAGAGCAGGCAGAAACTAGCAAAGTGACATCCAAGCAAAACCCCTCCACCCATTCTATCTACTAGCAATCCTATTTCTATAGTAAGTTTGCTACAATAATTACATATTGTAATTTACATTACACAACCCTAAAGGAGTAGGATTAGACCACTAAGTGCCTGAAACTTTTATTCACTCATTCGATAAGCATTCATTCAACACCTTCTGTGGGCCAGGAACTTTACTGGGCACTGATGAAAAATCGCAGAAAAAGCAAATGCAGTCCGTGCCTTTAAGAAATAGAAAATGGGGCAACAAAAACACAACTCGAATAATTCCAAGATATGACTTTTAATGCTTTAAGGGAAACAAAAAGCTTTGGAAGAAAGAGAAACCTACTCAAGATACACTGTTCAGGAGAGACCTCCCTGGACTGGTGACATTCAACTGTCACCTGAAAGCCAAGTCGGATTGACCGAGAGAGCGGCTGGGAGAAGGGAAGCAGAGGAGCATTGCAAGCTCAGAGAAACAGCATGTGCAAAGGCCCTGTTCTAAGGAAAGTTCTAAGTGAGAACGTGAACATCTGTTTGCTTACAGATTCATGAAGAAAAGAATGAGTCTTTAAAGCAGACTGGAGAGGTCAGAAGTTGTGCTTTTCTCACCTAGAATTTGCAGGTGAAAGCACAAGAGAACCAGAACTGCCAGGACACACCACTGAGTCGATTCCGTAAGCACGTATTCCTCTACCTCCTCATATCATGAGCCCCCCCAGTGAGGGGCATGAAGTCAAAGATGGAAAAAGGGTACTGACACCGGGAAAAGCCACCTGTGCACGTCTGCTCCTCTGTCACAATGGTGCGGTGAGGGACGTACAGCAGGAGGGAGGCCCGGGTGTAGGACTACCCTCCCCACACGACAAGCCTCCTCACTGGGGCATCGCTAGGTTTATCTGTGCAAAATTCAGACCTGCTGTCTTTCTTCTGAATCGTCAAAAGTTCTTGTGGTTTAAGCTTGGTCCAAGTGACCACAGCATGGGGGGAAATTCTAGACAACTTGCACAGTACTTTCGGGTCCGAGTGAAATGGAAAATACGGATTGCACAATTATTGACAGGGGAAAAAGAGTGCACTTCTGTCCAAAGTCAAACGACAAGGAACCTAAAGTTGGATGCATGCTCCTGGGCGTCAGGGGTTTTATTGCGAACAGAAGAAAGCCCAAATCCGGGGGAGTAATCAGGGGTCAGAGTGAAGCCATTTTCAAATTTAAAAAAAAAAAAAAAAAAAAAAACAGTATTAAGCCTAAACACGAATTAATTTTAAAAGAAATGAGACTCCAGCATAATTTGGGGGTCCAGGAACACTTTGAGCTTTATTCTAGTGTTTTGGGTTCAGCAAAATACATTTTGCCAAACGTTTTCCCCCTTAATTCGGAAAAGGCATGCATATTTCAAAGGAAATTTAATCCATATGTTTCTGATTCATTTACACTTAATTCATCAAAATGTTGTTTTGTAAGAGTTATTTGGTGTCCAAGAAGTCTTATAAGACTCTTCTCTTTGAACCAGAAAGCCCTGCACTGCCAGAACTAGATGGAACTTTATATGCAAAACGAGTAGGACCTGGTGTTCCTCTAGGAAGTTTGGCCTGAAAAGTAGACTCTGCTCCTAGAGTGATGAGGTCAAGAGTAGCAAGTAATGCTAAAAATTAGCAGGGAGCCTTCGGAGAGATAAAGAGAAAACTGCCAAACAGCACTCCGCAGTGAGGCAAACTCATCACTGAGAAGCAGCGCTCGTTCTCATTTTTCACTATGGAAAACCATTCCAACGCTTCAACAAGAAAATGAAGGACTTTAGTCCTTGGCATGGAATGTTATACTTAGTTATTAACCATGAAAAAATATGTTATTTTATAAAACAATAGCAAAAACTGTATTTCCTCTGGTATTTCAAGTATTTTGTTATACCAGTCATGAGCTTCCTCAATTTTCTTTAGTCCTTCTCTACTTGTTTTGGACTTTGAGAATGCTTTATTGTTTTTGTTTTTTTTTTAATCTAATTGATGTTCAAGTTTTTCCACTAACCAGTAGGCTTTTTCTCTTTGGGCACGTACTCTTGCTTAACTTCCCAGACTTCAGATAGTGATTCTTCTGCCTTCTTTACAAAAATAAAATAAATAAGCACGCCAACTCTACATTTAAAGCCATACTACCCTGTGGTGCATTTACTGTGCTTATTAACTTGACTGTGCATATATTATGGAAATAGTTCAAAACCTCTCTTCCAATGAGCCAGACACCATGATGCAGTCTGGCGCGGCCCCCGACAGATGTGGGAAAGCACCTGGTCTCTTGAATGACAATGAGATACCAGGATCTAAAAAGACAGACCTCATCAGATTTAAAAAGACTATGAAGATTTCCTATGATTGAAACCACAAAATAGTTCGGTGAAAACAACTTGAGTAAAATATTAAGTAGTAAACAAAAGTGGTTGCTGTTAGTATGTTTTAAATAATCAATTTAAGCTAAAAAAAGTGATTTGTAAAAAATGCACACTATAGTCTTATATTATTTGATAATATTCATTATGAACCATTATATAATGACAACCTAGTGATACAAGATCTTTTAACTATTTTTTAATTTAAAAGATTAGTGTTACATAACTTAAATGAACCTCAATTTTCTGTGGAAAAAACGTTCCCACTTATCTGCACAAAAATTTTGCTAAGTGCAACCTACAAATTAAAGAAAGACAAATTTTGGTGAATACAGGAATTTATTGAGAGCCTAGTATGCACACAACATTTAACAACCCTAAAAGGTTTAGCAATATAGTACAAGCTATAAGATTTGAAACTAACAGAGTTGTCTTCTCTCTTACTAATAATTATAGCAAGAGAAAGAGGCATCTACAAACAGAACATGGATAAGTCCCAACCCTACCATATAGGAACTATGATCCCTTTAGGCATTACTTTTTTTCACTTCCCATGAGCCAGCCTTGGCTGGTGTTGCTCAGTGGATTGAGTGCGGGCTGCAAACCAAAGGGTCGCCAGTTCAATTCCCAGTCAGGGCACATGCCTGGGTTGCAGGCCAGGTCCCCGGTGGGGGCCACATGAGAGACAACCACACACTGATGTTTCTCTCCCTCTCTTTCTCCCTCCCTTCTCTTCTGTCTAAAAATAAATAAATAAAATATTTGAAAATAAAATAAAATAAATTTCTATGAGCCACTTTCCTTGTCCATAAAATGGATAAAATATTATTCTTATCTCAAAGAGCAAGGATTAAATAATATATGTGTATTAAAGTATCACTGGATGTTCCAACACACACATGCCCAAGGATATAACTCCCACATGACAAACACTTATTTCCCACACACGTACAATCCTAAATGAGTCTTCCTGATTGTCAGAGGGCTCTCTTCCAGGAAGGAACATTGGAACCAAGGATCTTTGTATCCTGTAACGCCACCCTTTTCAACACATCACTTCTAAGCTTGTTGTGTTGCCTGCATCAAGCCAGCAGAGAAGGAAAGAGCCCAAGTCCCGCAGCGGGAAGATTTATGGACTAGGCGTAGAAGTGGTACACATCACCACTACTCACACTCCACTGGCAGGAACTAACTCACACCTTGATGCCTAATTACAATCCAGGATGGGAATGTCCTCATGAGGTTGCCAAGAAGAGGAAGTAGAACAGGAGAAAATTAGCCGGGCTTTGCCACATGTGAAGTATATAGCAATCTTCTGTAATATACTACATACTTAGCTATTACCATTCCTTATAGCGTTTCTCTTAAATGAAGACATTTATCTTGGAAACATGCACATAGAAAAAGCTTCATGCACTCAATAGCTAGATATATCCAGCAGAGCTCTAAAAACATGACTATCTATGCATATTCTTTAATACTATGATAAAAACAATCATGAAGGTTTTTCTCAGAATTCAAATGTCAAAGATCAAGCTTAGTAAATGAGAACAAAATCCTTAGATAGTTGCCTTTCAAATATTATTACAGCAAACCTCAAGCTGCTGTCCAAATTCCTGTGTCATATTATCACCCTGTTGCAAAGCATACAGCTTCCATGGTGGATGAGTTAAAATTGTTTTTGTTTGTGCATAGAGTTCCCATCATGTGACCGTATTATTGTTTTCTACCAGGGAATGGGGTGCATGCCATCCACTGATGGCTTCAAATACTTTTCTTCAAGTAAAGGTCTAAAACTGCACCCATCTACCAAGGGCAATGCAAACAACCTTGTAAAAAAGATCCTTCCTTTCTTGCCAAAGAAATCGCTTTTTTAAAAATCTAAATTAAAAGGAAATTTCAAGATTTTTCAGGCTCTGTTTGGTTCTCATGGGAAACCATCGCCAATCCAAAGGACAGATTTCAGCAGCTTTAAAAAGAGTTAATTAAAATCACCCTGTTCTTAACTTGCCTCTTTTTCTGTCTCTTTCATTGGCCCAACTGGTCTATTAGTATAATATTAAACAAATGAAAACAAAAGAAAAAAAATGAAACAAGGTTCTTTCTGTGCATATTTGTAAGACCAGGCACGGGGAGCTCCAAAACCATGTCTAGAAAGCCAAAACTGTCGGGAAAATAAAGCAACTTCTTAGCTGACTGAAAACTACTTGAATTCGAGGCTTGTTTTGCATACCCCAAACAATTCATACCCTTGCTGTTTAAAACGTAGTGGCACCGGAGATGCTACTCACACGCAGCATCCTCTCCCTCATCTTTGAGGGGCCTGGGAAACGCACCGAAGGAAGCAGGACACCTCCGCGTCCTCTAGGGCCACGTCTAGCCAGGCCTTACTTTATTCCTCCCCGATACCTTGTTAACTCGGAAAAATAAAGCTTTCCCAAACGTCCCCGACAACCTTGGCTTTCTGATCATGTGACCAGAGAAAGAAACACACTCTGGCTTTCATTAGTTTGAGGACATCTGCAAGCTTACACCGAAAAACAGTCTCGGCGGCTGATCGGGTTCCCGCGTCTGGACAGAACCGTGTCGGTGTCAACAACCGCAGTCAACAGCGTGGCTGGGGCTAACGTAAACATTTCAGAAATCGTAAGCTTAATATCGTTGTTCAGAAGTCGGACCAAGCTGTGACTAAACTCTTCTGCACTCAAGACCGCAGGCGAGGGACTGACTTTGATATCTTTCCAGACCGAAAGTGCATGCAAACCTGCACGCTGGGAGAAAAGGAAACGTCCCTGGCACGGGAGTGCATGTGGCAATAGCTACCTTTGGGGAGTGGATAAACGTGGGACACGGAACAAAGGGCCAGGCCGCCCCCGCCCGTAGCGGTGGGAGGTATTCTGTGGGTCCCCTTGTTATTAAAGTCAAGCCCTAAAAGTAGACACTGTTTATTTCTGCGGCGGCAGTTCTCGGGTTCTAGCTCCCCCTCTGGCCCCGTGTTTAAATAGCTCCATGCCTTTGCGATTATGTGCAGGCTTTCCTGAGACCCAGGCTCGGCAGCGGGCCACGAACCCAAACAAAAACAAACAGCACCGCAATGCTTTCAGTTTACCTCGTGAACACGGCAGCCCCCAGGGAGCCAATAACCTTCACGTAAAGGAGTCATTTGCTGGGTCACTGTGCGAAGTGAGAATTTTGATGTCATAAGATTGTGCTGTTTAGACTTTTTGTTATCTCTAGAATGGCACCTACTCGACCTCGTCTTCCACGGTGTGCTCACCATCACTGGACTGAAAGTGATCAGGCCCTCGCCTCTTCTATTTACAGATTTTCTAAGTTTAAAAAAAACTAGGAATGTTCTCTCTGTTTTCATAATTACTTTCGGACAGCACTCGGTAATTGCAGAATTACTTTTTCTGCTATTATTCCCCATAGCAACATTGAGAGGTGGATCAACCGAGAATCGTGACCCATTTGGGCGGAGAAGAAAACGGGAGATGACAGTAAGTGTCAGAACTTGGGATGTGACCCTAAGGCAGCAGATGGTACTATCCACGGTCTTCCCACTACACCGTGCTTTCTGCACACACGCGGAAGGAGCTGAATTATAATCGCTGCTTTGCGTCTGATCCATGCAACCTTTTTCTGGTTTCTGGTGGCTCCGGGAGGGAGAGTGGCTAGAGCATGCTGAGAAAACACGTTAAAAGACCACTCATTTAAGTCCTTCACAGAATGGCCTTCACCAGAAATCAATAATGGCCCACTAATAATATTAGGGCACCTGGCATATATACTGTATATTATATCCTCAAAACTCCTTGAGAGTCCTAAAGGGTCAGTACGGTTGTGTTCTTCATTCGTGCATAAAAGGGAATCTGACCCCTGGCTGGTGTGGCTCAGTGGATTGAGTGCCCGCCTGCAAATCAAAGGGTTGCCAGTTCAATTCCCAGTCTAGGGTAATGCCTGGGCACAAGAAGCAACCATATATTGATGTTTCTCTCCCTCTCTTTCTCCCTCCCTTCCCCTCTCTAAAAATAAACAAATAAAATCTTTTTTAAAGCTTTTTAAAAACGGGATCTGAGAAATACTGAATGATTTATTCAAGATCATCTTGGTTGTTAATGGCAGAGGTAGGATATGAACCTGAATGTGTGTGAATCCAGAGCCCATACTTTTGGTACCAGACCACATTGCCACAGCTCAGAGTCAGCCAAGGGCTCTGCAAAATTTGCCTTTATAACTAGTTAAGTAAATAAGAAACTATCAGAACTTCTTATACTCCTTCAGCATCTTATTCAGCTCAATACCTCATTCTAGATCTTTCCATCTCTCATCACTTAGATCTTTAACGAGGTTTCAAGATAGCTATTTTTTGTGTTTTCAGTCTTATAAAAGCTGTATTTAACTAATGTCCACAGAGTCTGTTCTCCATCTTGTATCAAGTGGCAATTTCACCCTCCTCATGCTCTGGAAAGTCCATTGAGAAGTACTTATTAAGTGCTTACCACGGGCCAAGCTCTGTGCTGCACATTGCAAAATATTTTTTAAAGTAAAAAGGTATTAAATCACCTTCAAGGAGCTTACAGCCCAACTAGAAATACATCATTCCAAATGCTAGCAGAAAACATTTATGTGTTCAACCCAAAAACACTTACAGTGTAAAATGCTCAAACCAGGGACAGACACAGTGTCAGGAACCTCTGGAGTCCTGGCTAAGTAATAATGACGCAGTAACAGCTGCCGTAACTTCAGTCCCTAACACTGAGCTAAGATAAAGCATCTTTGGTTTTTACTAATTAAAAACCGTGTTCTACCATCCATGTGGAATCCAGATAAATTAATGATTTCCACTCAGAATTCTCTTTCATCTTTCTTCAGTCAATCCAAATTCTTGAGACCCCGGTTCTACCCTGTGCTAACAAGTCTTCATTTGTCTCCGATCACCAATCTCGTTTCCTCATGTCTAAGAAATATATTTTGTCTATCCCATATTTGAGCATAGATATTTTGAATGCAAGTGATAGAGCAACTCACACTAGCTTAGATCAAAATAAAGGCACTTATTGGTTTGTATTTACAAAAATTTTCCAAAAATTGGTCATAACTTGCAATCCTGGCCCAAGAAGCAAACACACTTTTAATGGAAATATTTATCTGTGTCACTATGCATTTTTTGTTCATGAAGAATAACACAAAGCTTCATTTTAGCTTCATCAAAAAATTTTTCAACCTATAAACAATGCAGTCAAATACAGAGAGAAAAAGGAATGACTGTGTTCATAGTTTTTGAAGGGATAATCTACCTTTGCCGATTGAAATGACTTAACATTAAGTAGTAGTTTCTAGCTGCCGTGGCTCACAGCCCTAGTCCCTTAGGATCATCTAAGGATCTTTTAAAATCAAATCAGTGTTACCCTTTTTCCCCCCCTCAACATCTTGAATTGAGACCCCATTCTTTGGCCTCAATTCAATCAGAAGCCCAAGAATGGGGGGCAGGGGGGCTGGATAACAGTATTTCTTAAGTGCTCACCCCATGATTCTGATGCACAATGAGGGTTGAAAACCCATCTTCTGTTAGGTCACCTGACCTATATTATCCCATCTATTGAGTCAAGGAGTTTGCAGTGCTCCCCAGTTAATGACAAAGGGATGGGATGTTCATTTGGGCTCCTAGAAAAGGGCAAAACAAGAAGAAATGATAAAGGAAGAACTCAGACACATACTATTTTCTCCCCAAACATGGCAGTGATTCTGGCCGTGGCCCCCAATGGCAGTCTGTAATTTCATTGCAAGACTCTTCCCAACCACAAAACTCTAGAATCTCTATGTTCTTCACTTCCTTTCCTTTTCCTTTCTTTCTTTCTCCCTTTCTTTTTCTTTCTTTCTCTCTCCTTCCTTCTTTCCTTACTCCCTCCCTCCCTTTCTCCCTTCCTTCCTTCCTTCCTTCCATTTCCATGAAATTAGCCAGGGAATTATCTACCATTATCCATGGGCTTTAAAGAATATATAAGTCAGCCCTGGCTGGTGTAGCTCAGTGGATTGAGCGCGGGCTGGGAACCAAAGGGTCCCGGTTCGATTCCCAGTCAGGGCACATGCCTGGGTTGCAGGCCAGGTCCCCAGTGAGGGCTATGTGAGAGGCAACCATACATTGCTGTTTCTCTCCCTCTCTTTCTCCCTCCCTTCCCCTCTCTCTAAAAATAAATAAATAAAATCTTTAAAAAAAAAAAGAATATATGAGTCAGAGGTTTTACACTACTGCCTCTAGGCAGAAAAAGGCAGAACTGACTGTATGAAATTCTGCCTTCAAACTTCACAGCCGGTTGTTGCGTTGTCCCCTGCGCTGTTCTGAAGCAGAAGGCCAACCCCTTGAGGTTGTTACAGGACAGTTATTTTAAAGGGCTTGTTGGCGAGCCACGTGAAATGACAGGAGCTATAAAGATGACCATAAATATGGCTTATAACTAAAGATAATGTGTGCACATTGGTTCATTTAGGAAAACATAGGGCCATGGTAGGAGAACAGCAGGCTAGCTACTGTTTTATTCATCACACACACACACACACACACACTACAGCATTTTGTGGAAGAAGGGAGTTATGTCCATTGACTGCATTGGAGGAAAAAGCCTTAGAAGGTGGAAGCGGATTGCTTATGGTCTTTATTTTCTGCCAACCGAAAGGGATCAGGGACCTCGCCCTGTCCTCTCTTCACTCACCTTGACTCCAGAGCCACTGCAGACACACGAAGGAGGTCCCATGTTTTCAGAATCAACAACTTGCTCTCAGTGGCCCAATTGGCAGAAAATGAAAATAAACAAACTCAAAAACCTCTTATTTCGCAATATTAGCAAAGAAAACATGACCTTCCACCCCCTACCTAATCTACCCCCAATTGCTCCTTTGACATTATGCCTAGTAAAATGGAAAGGGGTTTTCAAACGAGGGAAAGAAACATCTGCTTGGACTTTAGAATCTCCTCCAAAGCAGAAACCAAGCTATAAAGGTTACATGTTCCAACGAGCCAAGCAAGACGAACGAGAAAGTTCAACTGCTTATCCCACTTGACCTTGGCTTTAATGCAGGATCACGTTGATCCTGATGGAGAGATTAAAACGCCAAGTCCAGAACTGCTCACCAAGCAAATTCACAAGGGGAGTTCTAAGAGTTCTTTGGCACTCTTGCTCCATATGAAATTAGCAGGGACGATTCCAGGCCACAAATGTAGCAATATTTTAACTCAGTGTGCAAAATTTCAAAGATAAGGCCTAAGATTGGAAGCAGTACTGAACTTTTCAAACAGTGCTTTCCTGGTAGGATTTGTCAAGAAAATACAAGGCATGTAGGAGAGCTGTTGAAAGATTTCTTCGTAGAGGGAATAAAGCGAAGGCACTATTGGCCATGAGAGGTAAAGGATGGGGTGGGAACGGCAAAACCCAAAATGATTTCTTCTCCATGTCTCTCCCCTAAACTGCAGGCTCCTGCTGCCTTCCACGCACGACACTCCCTTCCTCAGTACAGCACAATGGCACGTAAATGGTCGCGCCCTCTCTCAGTAAACACTAATCCAGTTTCGAATAATAAATCAGAAATACGAACTTCAAACCTAATCTTTTGAAAATCTGAGAGAAATATGAACAACCAAACGGAGATGGGCTACTATCCCATCTCTTAAATTGTTCTAAAAGAAAGCACCAATGAGAGCGAGACTCCCATTGGGTTTCAGCTGAGTGTCAGCCGAGCTCCCTACATACTTTGTGCCTCTATTTCTGCATCGATAAAAGAAGAGCATTGGAGTAGAGGAATTCTAGAACCAAAGTGTCCACAGATGTTATGGAAGTTGTGTAGAGCTGCTCAGAACACCGTGCCTCTGTTTTCAACTTGCTCTTCCGACTGGCCCAGTTCACAGTGCTTTCTTCCACCACTCCGTTCAGGCTGCTCACTGACAGGGCCGCTGCTCCAAGTCGCACCTCGCTCAGTTATTCAATCGAGTTAACGTCTCCTCTCTTTGGGAGACAGCGAATTCCCCTATGGCACAACATAACACATTTTTAATTGCATCCCTTACCGAAATTAAGAGTGTTACGCACATGGTAGATGCTTGCACGTATTTTCTGGATAAATGTGTGAATGAATGAATGCTCTGCACTTAGTACATATTGGGTTATTTCATTGACCAGTTATTGTTAGGGATGGATCACAAACATAAGACAAGAGAAACACTGATTTCTAGAAAGCAGAATCTAGTCATTAGACCAAAAATTTGCCTAGCCTACATTTGCTAGACAACCAAAAAATCCATGTTCCCACTCTTAAATCTCTATGTTATCTCTGTTTTGACAGTATCACAAATGTATATTTCATCTGAGAATCTTAAAATATATAATGAAATAAACAAATCAATTAACATCAAAAGTATTTAGTAAAATAACTTTTTTTGGTAAAAACACAAAGAAAGTCTCTGTCTTCCTAGTCTTTTTTCATGTACTTATTTTCAAGTGTTTTGGGGTTTTTACTTTCTTAATTTTGTAATAAACTCATTTGGAAAGACATACACACCCCCATCTTTATTACAGCATTATTCACAATAGCCAAGACAGGTGTTCATCACCAGATGAATGAATATGGAAATGCATTATACATATTGTGTGTGTGTGTGTGTGCGTGTGTGTGATGGAATATTACTCAGCCTTAAGAAAGAAGGAAATCTTGCCATTTGAGACAACATGGATGGACCTAAAGGGTATTATGCTAAGTGAAATAAATCAAACAGAGAAAGAAAAATACGGTATGGTTTCACTTATAGATGGAATCTAAAACAATAAAACAAACAAAGCAAAACAAAAACAGAGTCGTGGAAACAGACACCACAGGGATGGTTACCAGAGGGGCAGGGCTGTGGGGATGGGTGGGAAGGGTGATGGGGAACAGTCAATAACACGGCAATGGGTTTGCACGGTGACAGATGACGACTAGAATCAGTGGGGTGACCACATCGTACAGTATAAAAATGTGAAATCACTGTATTATACACCTGAAACTAATATAACATATATACTAACTATACATAAATTTAAAAAAAATAAAAGAACTGTTATGCCTAACTGTTCATTGTACCACAATTTAAAAAGCATTTAACTATCATATTCTTCCTGTTTCTGCCAAAACTTAATTCAGCACAGCTAGCATAAACTTACTAGCCTTCTTTGATTAAAAATATATATTCTTTTTTCACTTACTTCCTACCATGTATATACTAAAGCAAACCTCTTTAGGGCATAGGATACAAGCATTAATGCCTTTATAGATTTTTACTAACATCACTGGCTCCTGAGGCCAGACATTTTCAGAATAACCCTTATACCAGAAAGGATTTATGTCATATGATTAGAATGGAGAAATAGTTTTTAAAAACTATAGGCAAAAGGGGGAGAGAAGAGGCTCTGACATTAGGAGTCTTGCCACATCGCCAGCAGATCTGTCTCTCCCAGCATATGGAAAGTTTTCTTCCTTGCTAATTATCCTCCAGCATCCTTCTGCTCTTCCGTCCATCAGCACCAACTTTATCCTACACGTGACCTCAATTAGTTTTCCTATGCTAATAGCTAAGGAGACAGGACACACATTTTTCTCTCCTGGAGTTTGGTTATCTGCTTACATTTGAAAGGGAAGCCACAGAGGAAAATCATAGCCAGACAGACAGAATTAATACCTAAGAGGAAGTAGTCACAAAACAAAGAAGGACCGCAGGATAGGTAAGCAACAAGCACTACAGCCTTGCTCTGTACATTAGATATTCAGCCAGGGGCTGGGATTCAAAGGAATAAACATTTCCTTCACATGTGGTTTTCAGTTCCCTGTTAAAGTTTATGGTTACAAACTTTTCTTTGGGCCAAAATGTACTTTAAACTATTTGTTCATCTTACCTAATCACAACAAAGTCATTAGTAAACTCTAGACCAGTTGAATCCACTGTAAGTTAGCTCGAATCACATACACACACGTGAGCACACTCACACACACACACCAGTGAGCACACTATTTTTAAAAATCCCTTTATCACTAGCGTTTTGCTTTGGAAAGACTGTCCCTTTTCCCATATGCCTACCTTCAAAGCACAGCTTTAATCTAAGTGCCCCAGATAAATAGGAACACTGATAAAAGAGTCAAACAGAAATCAAAGCCAACCAGGTGCACTTCCCATCCTGTCACGACTGAGCGTGGCCGGAGCCGCCACCAGCACGCAGCGTCGGCCAGCCGAGGCTCACGGCACTGAGTCCTACGCCTGAGCGGTGGGCAATTACAAGGAGCCAGGGCCAGCGGAGTCCTACTGGTGATGGATCTTCCGGCAGTGGAGAAACGTCAACTAGAGTCACTGAGAGTCGCTGAACCTCAGAGGTCTGAGGCATATTTATCGGATCGGCCCAAGTTTGATATGACAGAAACGACATGTGCTGCTACTCAGTGGGCCCACGGTGTAAATACCACTCAGGTAGCCCGTGGACCCCAGTGGAGATCGGCTTATCCTGCTGTGACCAAAGCAGGAGATCTTACTGACAACTTCGTTCTGAGGACAGAGAGAAAAATTACCGTATTTCTCAGACTGTAAGATACACTTTTTCCCCAAAAATTTGGGAGGAAAATGGGGGTGCATCTTATAGTCTGAATGTAGCTTACCTGGCTCGCATTGGTGAAATATTATGTTATTTATGTTATTAAATATTTTAGCACTTTTTTTGCTTCAAATTTTTTTCCCTATTTTCCTCCTCTAAAACCTAGGTGTGTCTTATGGTTTGGTGAATCTTATAGTCCGAAAAACACAGTAACTACTGAATTAACCTAACACACAAAGAAAAGAAAACAGTTGCTTTAAACCAAAACTACACCTCTGAAAAACCACTTATTTTAAATACTTTTAGTGATCATCCAATAGAATCCTTTGTATGGAATTATAATTGGTTGCTTTCCTAAAAAGTATATAGTTCATTCATTTTTCACTTAGAAGATGCAGCTCAAGAATAATTTTAAGCAACAACATGATGATTCAGAATTATCAAGCCTCATGCAGACTAAAAGTTTCTCAGAAAATGAAAACTTACTTCCAAAGAATAGCCCTTTGTTTTTCAAATAAAATTCTGTTTCTCTGAAATTAAGTGAAATCCCTCAGCAAAAATGAGGTAGACAGCTGAGAGAAATGAGCACTCTTAAGTTGGAATTGGGAGTACAAAATACAGCTTTCTATAGGACAATTTGGCAATAATTATCAAAAGCTTTAAACAGGTTTTAAACTTTTACAGTAATTCCACTTCTGGGAGTTTTTCCTAATCTGTAAACTGAGATATAGATATAGTTACATACAATACTATTCATTGTGAAGTTAACACCGGAAATAACCCTGATGTCCAAAATAAGAAGTTTGTTAAATAAATATGCTATTTCTGATGTAATAGAACGTTATTTAGTGGGTTGAGTGATGTCATAGGAGAAAATGTTCTTGATGTTCCATTATAAGAAAAATAAAAATAAAACAGTAAGTATGATAGAATCACAATTTTTAATGTATGTAAGTGTGCAGGAAAAACACTAAGTATACATTCTGCAGATCAGTGCTGTTCAGTAGGAATATGGTACAAGCCACATATATGATTTTTAAGTTTCTAATCATCATGTTAAAAAGTAAAATTGAGAAATTAATTTTAATAATATTTACTTAACCCAATATTCAAAATACCATTTTTATAGGTAATCAACATAAAAAAATCATTGGCTATTTTATGTTTTTTCCATGCTGAGCCTTTGAAGCCCGGTGCATATTTTGCACCCACAGCACATCCCATTTCCAACTGGCCGCCTTCCGAAGGCACAGTAGCCACAGGCAGCTAGTGGCTATCATATTGGGCAGGGCACTTCAGGGATGTGGGATACAAGTGATTCCCTATTTTCATCTTTATACTTTGCTATACATTCTACATGTATGATCAGAAAAAAATCAGTATTTTCAAATAACTAAACAGAGGCAGCAGGACAGAGAAAAAATATATCCATGGGTTTGAGACCCAGACGCAGAGGGCCCTGGCCCACGAGTCTGCCGCTGCACCGCACGGCCTCACTGCAAAGTGGGGTGATGACGCCCAGCCATCATGGGTGACAATCGGCAGAATGCTGGAAAATAGCAGCTACTTAAACAAAGTTAGTGTTTCTCTAACCAGAAATTTTCCTTCCTGAAAACAATCCTACACCTGTACGTAGAATATCCCTCAGATCGATGGTCAAGTCGAGGTGTGCTGTGAGCCCTCTGAAGGGGCAAGCCTTGCTTTCCTTTACTTTTCAGGTTTGGACCTAGAGTTTGGCACAGCACCTGGCACATGTATATATAAATTAATAAACACATGAACAAATTAATGACATTTCGATAGGCTGTGCCTTTTTAATGCATATTCACCTCAATGGCTACTTTATATGTTCTCCCCCTTTTCCGTATTCACAATTTGAAAACACGTGAAATACTAAAATAGAGGTTCTTGTCTCTTTGATGTCCCTAATCTTCCCATTCCTCCCCCTGCAGGCCCTTGCTGTCTTCCCCTCCTCCTCCAGGAATTAACAGTTTCACGTTCTTTTCTGCAGCTTCCACAATATGATACATTTTCTCTATTTTAGCATTTATTGTGCTTTATTCTAATTATTTCTGTGATAGCTGACTCCCTCTGTAGACCAAGCTCCTTGAATACAGGCACACAGTTCATGGTGCGGCACCTAGAACAGAGTAAGGGCTCAATAAATGTCTACTCTATGCACGAAGAAGTCAATCAATAGCACTATGATGTTGTAAACCCTTTAAAGTTTATATCTTTTTTTAAAGATTTTTTAAATTTATTTATTTTTAGAGAAAGGGGAAAGGAGGGAGAAAGAGAGGGAGAGAAACGTCAATGTGTGGTTGCCTCTCTCATGCCCCCTACTTGGGACCTGGCCTGCAACCCAGGCATGTGCCCTAACTGGGAATTGAACTGGTGACCCTTTGGTTAGCAGGCCAGTGCTCAGTCCACTGAGCCACACCAGCCCAGGGCAAAGTTTATATCTTTAAATTCATTCATCTTGTGTCTCTCACAACGTCTCTCATATTTGTGCTTACATTGTACAGAGATGACAGTGGCAAATATTAATTTGCTTTCTGCCCACACCCAACATTGCCCTGCCCCCAACCCCGCCAGCTCACCAAATTCACTCCCTTGGTCTTCTCCTCATTAGACTTCAGCATAAAAATGTCACCTGCAGTGGGAAAATAACAAAGAAGAACTGTGCGCACTGAAGAAATTAGATCTAGAATTGCATGTGGAGCTATTCTGTTCTTAGAAAAATCCAACAAGAGAAGAGAAGAGGAAATGATGGGAAGTCTGCATAGACTGGGGAGAAAGGAATAATATCTCCTGTCCAGAGGTGGGGGAGTGTGGCAGTGATTTCCACACGTGTGTAAACATGCAGTCCTGAGAATTTACACGTTTTGAGCACAGCTCCATGTGATTCCCGTGTGAGCAAGTGTGGATCATGTCTGTGGAATGGGAATTCTCTAATAGGAATTTGGCAAAGATGTATCTTAAAAAGTTCTGGCTTGCTGACCCCTGCATATTACTTTAACCTGGTCCTATCTGCCACCGGACCTGAATTTACATCCTAACGCCCTGCTATGAGTAATCCTACCTGTTCTGCTTAATCCCATGAATAATCAATCCAATGTAAATGTGTCTTAATGCCTCTAATAAAAGCCCTGGCTAAGCAACCCACAAGGTCTTTCTCCCCAAGATGGGGATGGTGGAGGAGACCCGTGACCGCCGGATTCTCACCTCCAAGCGTGTCTCTGGGTAAGATTGATTCACGCGATCGGGGCGGTCCCCCCACGGATTTTGCGGGTCGAAATCCGCAACAGGGGAGGTGGGGAGGGCTGCTTGATGAAGGGAAAAACTGTCCAAACCTATGTGGTACTCACCTTTGAATAATACAGAGTAGTCCAGCAGAGCATTGTACGTCCTTTGTACAGATGATGCAAGACTCACCCACATATGGGATAATGGTGATGTCAAAGGAAATTCTACCCCTGGCCAAAGTGGGATTAAGTGAACCAGTTTAGGGCTTTCCAATGTCCTTTTACAGACATTCTGAATGTAAAAATAAGCAAGTAAGGAAATAGTTGTTTTCTTTGTCGCTTTTAAACAGTTTTTAAGTTGCCAACTATATCATACAGTGCAAAATAAGATATAAAAATTCTAATCCTTACCAAAAAAAAGTGGAAAACCTTGAAAATTAATGACTTTTCTTAGATGTATTAGAAAACTGAGGTTGTAAGACAACTGCCACCCCGAAATCTGGACAGACAGGAAAACCCAGAGAGTCACGTTCAGTGCCCTCTGATCCGGAGCAGAAGGCGCCATGAGCACAGCCTGGCAGGGGCACTTCAATGGTTATTTGGAGGAATGGCTGGAGCCTGGGTGTGGACTCGCACAAGAATGAGGAACCCCCGGGAGCTGCAGTCTTAGGATGGCACCGGACATACATGGGCTTTTCCTCCTGGAACGCCACTAGGTTCTCACGGCTCTGAGAGAAAAGGGGGAAAGGTAACTACCACAGAAACATGTGCATGCCTTCTTCAGAACAAAGGCCTACTCAGGGGGCATAAAAGACTTTAAAAGACAGTATGGAGCCTCATCCCACCTGAGGGAGGAAATTTTCCATACTACAGCCCCTTCCCTCAGCCCCACACCTAAGGCTGAAAAAATGTGTGAAGCGTTTTTTTAAGTAGGAAGTAAGAGCCACAGCTCAGAGACACAGACCTACTAAAAACCAAGCCTTAACCATAATAGGACAGAATGCCTCCCTTCCTCCACGCTCGACTGCCACTCTCACAGGACTCCGGGACAGTAACAGCAGATGACAGCTTCAAGGGCTGCAAGATGCAGATTCTATCTAAGGAGATAGAATCTTAGGGGAGCCCGAGACAAAAGTGGGTATGAAAAAGGACACTGGAGGAATCTGAAGCCTAAAGTTAGAGCAAACATTAAATATAGCCCAACTCTTAGCCAAATAAAATAAAATCCCATGTGAAAGCCCATTGGCCTCAGTTTCTATTACCCAATACCTCATGCCTATCTTTCAGCAGAAATTACAAGGCACGCTGAAAGGAAAGAGAAAACACAGTCTGAAGAGACCAAGTATTAGGACCAAACTCAGATATGACACAGATTTTGTAATTATCATGCAGGAAATTTAAAATAGCTGTATTATGTCATATTATGTTACATTACGCCACGTTACATTATGTTCTCTAGTGGAAAAAATCGACAACATACAAGGATGGATAGATGATGTTAGCAGAGAGATAGAAACTCTAAAAAGAACCAAAGGAAATACTAGAAATCAAAAACACTAGAAAAATTAAAAACATCTTTGGTGGGCTCACCCATAGACTGGTTC